>CM068351.1:39804357-39879237 GCA_034769755.1 Odontamblyopus lacepedii | reverse complement strand
CACGTGATGTATTTCTCAGACTTGTTGAACTTCTTCTGCAGGTATCGAGCGGAGGTTTTGCTGGGGATCTTGACCATGGACAGCTCCTTGTTGTAGCGCGTCATGTTACAGGGAGTTCGGCACATGCAGCTGCTGCCCTCCACCGCAGATAACTTAGCTACAGACGGAGAAACGACAGGAGAGAGGGACGGAGGGAGGAGGGAGGAGAGAGGGAGGAGAGAGGGAGGAGAGGGAGGAGAGAGGGAGGGAGGAGGGAGGGAGGAGAGAGGGAGGAGGGAGGAGAGAGGGAGGAGAGGGGACAGAGGGACGGAGGGAGGGAGGGAGGAGAGGGGATGGAGGGATGGAGGGAGGAGAAATTATTTGGGAAGTTAATTAAAGACTTGGTTTTCTTTTCCTTTAATATGTGATGATCTGTGAAGCCGATATTTCCACACTGAATATCGACCTTAAAGATTCACTGTGTAACTGCTTTGATTATGGGTCCTTCACCTGCTTGTTTCTATGGAGATGTCACTGCTCTGCCGGAAATGTTCCACAGTAAGACATTAAACAGCTCCACTTTACATGTATTCAATTACACACTGGAAAAACTATAGAGAAGTTAAAATGACTTAAATTAAGAACATTTGACTTTATTTGAGCCGATTCAACTCGACAAGTGAAATGATCTGCAGTGGAACAAGTGTTTTTCTCTTAATTCAAGCAACATTTGATTGTATTTCTTATTTTAAGCGCAAAAAGTTGTTGTTTTTTCTTATTTTAAGTGTAGCAAGATGTATTTTCATATTTTAAGTACAAAAATCTTACTGCACTGGCAGAGCATTTTACTTGTCAAGTGAAATTGACTAAAATCATGATAAAACTCAAGTCATTTTAGCTTGATTAGATTTTTTTTTGCAGTGCAGGTGGTTTTACTGCTCAAAAAAACCTAAAAAAACCATGATTCTGACTGTGAGCGGGACGCCTCTCCACAGATCTGACCTGTAACTTGCAGCTTTAAGTCTCCAGCAGAGGGCGAGCTGGTGCTGTTCACACCCGAGGCTTTTATTTCATTCAGATTTACTTAATGCAAATAAAAACCTGCTCTAAATGTGACTGTTTCCCTGTTCACTTCCTGCAAAAAGGAAACTGTGAGTTTGTCGTAAATGGAAATGATAAAATAATCCACATCGTTTTAACATATCAGACCCAAAATATCGGCAGAATTTATCGGCTGTTGATTTAATCGATATTTCAATATACTTTTTGACTCAATCATTTCAGATATTTAAAAAAATACAGAAATGACAAGTTTTAATCTTGTGAAACTCAAAGTAAATGAAAGAAAAGTTTGGACATAATAATCATGAATGAAATCAGCATTATGACATATTCTTTAAACACACCTCGGTGTTATGGGGATATCGATTATTGTGGAAATAAATATCACGATATCGATACTTTTGCGATATATTGTGCCGCCGTAGTTATATTCATGGTTATTTTATGCCAACACACATTTAGATTAAAACGGATTTAAACTCAATCAAGAGTAAAATTTCAGACCTTCTTCAGTTTTCTGATTAATGCCGAATATTCAACTAATCCACAAGTCTAATTATTTTCATTACATCACATCCAGGCGCCTTTTCTTTTTTTTTTAGCAATTTAATTCATAATCCCACAAAAAGCTGTGCACATTTAAATAGACCAGAGCTTTTATTTGTTATACAAGTTGTTATTTATTTATTTAAGCATCATTTTTTTACATTACAGTAAGAACAGAGCTGCTGTCAGGCCCGGTGACAGACATCTGGGGACCCGGGGCAAAAAGCTCACATGGGCCCCTGATATAAAAGAATATGAAGAGGGTCTGGGCCCCTCTGTCCAGGCCCCTGGCTGAGCTGCTCGAAAGGACGAGGGAGACATTCAAAAACAGATTTTCCTTTTTTCAAAATTCAATTCACTCACTAACGCACTAAAGCACAGCCTGTTCTTCTGTTTGTGTTATGAGATGTTTCTTCATTAAAAACAGTCAGATTCTCTTCACTCTTTGCCAAGGCTGAAAAAATAAATTGTCAAACACTATTTGAATAAAATCTTAGTATTTAACATACGACTTTTATGATGATTTACTATAACTATTAACGTATTAGTAACACTTATTAACCTTATTAAATATGAATTGTTTGCAGGAAAATGGTGTGTTCATGTTAGATAACAAATAGAAAATAATCTATTAACTAATATCGTACTAATATTTGTTAATAGTTAAATAAATGTCTTATTGGCTCTGCTCATCTCAGTCTGAACCTCAGTGTCACAGACCCACTGCTAAATATCTGCTATTGTTAATAAATGTGATAAGAATTATTTGCAAATAGTTAATAATCACTGTTCTAATAGGTGCCCCACACACTACATATTACTAATATATTAATTAAGCTTAACCAACTTTATTACACTTGCCCGACACTGATTATTATTATTATTATTATTATTATTATTATTATTATTATTATTATTATTATTATTATTATTATTATTATTATTATTATTATAAGTTGCCCGACACTGCTCCCTACAACAATCAGGATCCTGAGGAGAGGTTCAGACTGAGATGAGCAGAGCCAATGACACATTTAGTTATTAATAAATATTAATACGATATCACTTAATAGATTATTTTCTATTTGTTAAAACATGAATACACTGATTTCATGCAAACAATTAATGTTTAGTTAATGATGAAAAAACGATTAACTTTCTGCGACATTTAAGTAACAATTAATACATATTAATGCAGGGTGAGGTCATGATTAGTTTTCTGTTTATTATGGCCCCGATTATAAAGTGTTACCAAGAATTATTTCCACTGATGTATCACAATATCCCTGTGAGATCAGCTAATGCAGACCATTTCTGACATTCTTCACATGTTTTTCCTACTGTAGTATTGATAATTTGAGTAACAACAAAAGTACAGAACCCCCCTGCTGATGAGCTGCAGTCATTAAGATCCAAAGTTAAATGACGCATTGGATCAGTAACAGGAAGTGCTGTGACACTGGGTTTAATCACGGCCCTGAAGTCCACCCAGAGCCCAGTGTTCTCCTGAAACCTGCTCCTCTCTGTGGGAAACCAGCCACTTTTCAGAACAATCCTAATCAAAGGCCCCACATCACTCACACTTCACCTGCAGGAGAATCTGTCACTGCTGGAATTTCACTTTCACAATAACTTTGCACCATTTTCCTCCTAATGTTGAAGAAGGAGGAATTAATGTGATTCGGCTGTTCTGAAAATCTGAAAATATTACAACTACAACTGCTACTGCTACTGCTACTGCTACTACTACTGCTACTACTGCTACTGCTGCTACTGCTACTGCTACTACTGCTACTGCTACTGCTACTGCTACTACTGCTACTGCTACTGCTACTGCTACTGCTACTGCTACTACTACTACTGCTACTACTACTGCTACTGCTACTGCTACTGCTACTGCTACTGCTACTACTACTGCTACTACTACTGCTACTACTACTGCTACTGCTACTACTACTACTACTACTACTACTACTGCTACTACTGCTACTACTACTGCTACTGCTACAACTGCTACTGCTACTGCTACAACTGCTACAACTGCTACTGCTACTGCTGCTGCTGCTACAACTGCTACTGCTACTACTACTACTACTACTGCTACAACTGCTACTGCTACTACTACTACTACTACTACTACTACTGCTACTACTACTACTACTGCTACTACTACAACTGCTACTGCTGCTGCTACAACTGCTACTGCTGCTACTACTACTACTACTACTACTACTACTACTGCTACTGCTACTGCTGCTGCTACAACTGCTACTACTACTACTACTGCTACTACTACTACTACTACTACTACTGCTACTACTGCTACTGCTACTGCTGCTGCTACAACTGCTACTGCTACTACTACTACTACTACTACTACTACTACTACTGCTACTGCTACTGCTGCTGCTACAACTGCTACTGCTACTACTACTGCTACTGCTACTACTACTACTAATGCTACCGCTGCCACACAACTACTAACTACTACTACTACTGCTAACTGCTACTACTATCGCCAACCGCCTACCGCTGTTGCCACACCATACTGCTACTGCTACAACTGCTACTACTAATGCTACTGCTACAACTGCTACTGCTACAACTGCTACTACTAATGCTACTGCTACAACTGCTACTACTAATGCTACTGCTACAACTGCTACTACTAATGCTACTGCTACTGCTACAACTGCTACTACTAATGCTACTGCTACAACTGCTACTACTAATGCTACTGCTACAACTGCTACTGCTAATGCTACTGCTACAACTGCTACTGCTACAACTGCTACTACCACTACTACAACCTGGTTACTACTGCTGCTGCTACAACTGCTACTGCTACTACTAGTACTACTGCTACTGCTACTGCTACTGCTACTACTGCTACTGCTACTACTACTACAACTGCTACTGCTGCTGCTACAACTGCTACTGCTACAACTGCTACAACTGCTACTACTACTACTACTACTACTGCTACTGCTACTGCTACTACTACTACTACTACTACTACTGCTACTACTACTACTACTACTACTGCTACTACTACTGCTACTGCTACAACTACTACAACTGCTACTACTGCTACTACTACTGCCACTACTACTGCTACTGCTACTACTACTACTACTGCTACTACTACTGCTACTACTACTGCTACTACTACTACTACTACTACTACTACCATCCACCGCTACCGCTACTACTAACCGCCAAACTGCTACCGCCGCTGCCACAACTGCTACTACTACTGCTACTGCCACAACCGCTACAACTGCTACTACTGGGTTACTACTACTACCAAGCCTACCGACTGCTACTACAACCGCTACCGCTACTACTACTACTTACTGCTACCGGGTTACTACTACTACTACTGCTACTACTACCGCTACTGCTACTGCTACTACTACTGCCACTACTACTGCTACTGCTACTACTACATTACAACTGCTACAACCTGCTGCTGCTACTACCTGCTACTGCCAGCAACTGCTCAACCTGCTACTACTACTGTTGCTACTACTACTACTGCCTACATTACTTTCAACTGCTACTACTACTACTACTACTACTGCTACTGCTACTACTACTGCTACTACTACTACTACTACTACTACTGCTACTACTACTGCTACTGCTACTACTACTACAACTGCTACTACTGCTACTGCTACTGCTACTACTACTGCCACTACTACTGCTACTGCTACTACTACTACTACTGCTACTACTACTGCTACTACTACAGCTACTACTACTGCTACTACTGCTACTACTACTACAACTGCTACTACTGCTACTGCTACTGCTACTACTACTGCCACTACTACTGCTACTGCTACTACTACTGCTACTACTGCTACTACTACTACAACTGCTACTACTACTGCTACTACTGCTACTACTACTAATTCGTACAAACTTTGGCCGATTTCATTCAAACTTTAATCCTTGGTGGACGCCCCAACGCTGAACAGATTTATATAAGAAAATCTCAAATGGGCACTATAGCGCCCCCTAGGGAATTTGCATGGAACAATAAAATTTTACTTTATTGTAGACATAAAAAATTTGGGACACACATTCGTGACAGGGTCTTGATGAAAAAAGTCAAGGCCCCCCCCAGGCCATTTCTCATCATGTTGCCATAGCAACAGGCCAAATATCTGCCATTGCCAATGTGACGTCCTGAGAAAAACTTTGACGTCGGCAAACAAAATTTAGTACACAGATGCATCATGGGAATAGGAACAAAAAAGTATATTGTGACCACCCCTTCTCCCTTACCGGCAGTCCGCCATCTTGAATAAAAAAAAAAACAAAATCAACACATACAACAATTGAGAAAAATGGCAGGTTTAAGGTTAAAGTGGTGTTAGGATTAGAGTTAGGGTGGGGTTAAGTGCTAGAGGTTGGGGTTAGTGTTAATATTATGTTAATCTTAGGATTAAAGTTAGGGTTAGGGGTACGGTTAAGTCTAGTGTTAGGATTATTTTATTTATTTATTTATTTAAGAGACATTAATGAACATCAGTACAAAAATACATGTGTAAATGTGCCGAAGTTAGTGTACAGCTAATTTACATTCGTAGTCTCTTGGAGATTATGGACTGGATTAGGGCTGGGGTTGGGGCTGGGGTTAGATTAGGGTTAGGGTTAGGAGTTCAGGTAGGGTCAGGGGTTAGTGTAAGGAGTTAGGGTTTATTTAGGAGTTAGGGCTTAGGGGGTAAGGTGTGTTTGTGGGGCAGGTGCAGAGGCAGCGTGGCCGGGGCGGAGCATAGGCACGAGCGAGGGCCGATCATCGCCGCTTGCGGCTATATTTATTATTATTATTATTATTATTATTATTATTATTATTATTATTATTATTATTATTATTATTATTATTAAAGGTGAACTATGTAACTTTCAGGTAACTCACCATTTGTCACAGAAATATTACTGTTTTGTCTTGAATGTTCCACAGTACAGCATTAAACATCTGTCAAGAGGCATTTTTCATAATAAGCAGCATCTTTTCATGTGCTTTCTTTTTGATAAATGGCTATGTAATATATATATTTTACTTTACATGTATGATCCACCGTTAGAGTTTTGAAACCAGAATTTTCTAAGCACTCAAGCCTTGAATACAAAACAATAAAAGATTTCTTAAACTTAAATAAGCGTTTGACGAGAGTTCTATGTTATAAAATGATTTAAAGATCATACAAGCCGATGTTACACAAGAGGTCCCAATAATTTCCCTTGTGGATTAATTAAGTTTGTCTAAGTCTAAGTCTAAATCCCCTTTAATACCAGTGCTTCTATTTCTGTGACCACGTTTTTACAGTAAGGACAACTTCAGATACTATAACTTCTGCCCCTCTGTCTGTAAATGCAAATATGAGGAGAAGTTAACTCAGTGTTTGTGCAAAGGTTGTGTTGAGGCTTCACGCTGCACATCTCACAGTATTAGGTCCCTGTCCCCCGCGGTGCTGTAATAGCCTAACAGACCAAACTGTCACGTAATTGAGACAGGAAATCCAATATGGCCCCTGAGCGCTCTTGTATTTTTATTCAAATGGAGCTTCTGGATGCACAGGAGCTGCCCAGTGCATCCCAAATGATTCACTTCTTTCTTCAACCTTCTTACTTTTGTCGGCAGCTGATATTTCAATTTCCAATCCGCTCTATAAGGGAGGGAGGTATATCCGAGGAGCAGAGTCATTTCTTATGCATTTACATTTACAGGTAATGCACACAACACGTCTTATTTAGTTAATAATGAACATATTAATACTTTGCTGTGACATTGTCAAAGCCTGATCCCGGCAGGTGTCAGAAGCTCAGCAGGGCCTGGTCAGGACTGGGATGGAGACACTGGGGAAATCAGGTGCCACAGGGGGGCGCCAGTCACAAAAACTGTCGTTGTGTCCTTAGGCAAGACACTTCACCCACACTGCCCAGTGTGAAAGTGTGTGTGTGGTGGAGGTCAGAGGAGCTGATGGTGCAGGTTAGAGCCTCGTCTCCGTCAGTCTGTCCCAGGGCAGCTGTGCAATAGTAGTTTACCCCCACCCAGTGTTCAGTGAATGAAGAATGTAAAGTGTCTCTGAGAAAAGTGCTACTGTAAAAAACTGATGCATTATTATTAGATCCCGGGGGTGTTCTACATGTATGTGTATGAGTGGAATATTCAGCAGTGAGCAAACACTGCCCAGTAGGTTTTAAGATAATCTGAAACTCAAATACAAAATGTATTTAAACATGACATTTTCAGGAGCCTGTGATCAGAGAGCTCACGGTTCTGTTCAGGAGTTTGACTTTCAATAAAAGTGAAACACTGCTGGCTCAGCTTGTGACTGTAGTCTTCTGTGTGAAAGACCTGATAACTGCACAAATCAACTCATCTGTTGTAGTTCCAACTAAGTCAGTTATTTCTGGTCAGACAGAGCAGTGCTCACAGTTAGCATCACACACGGAGAAGCAGGTGCTGAATTCTCCACCAGAAAAATGAAATAATGCACCTTTAAAAATGATTCAGGTTCAGTCATGGGTTTGGTTTAAGGTTTATCAAGTAGCTACTAAGTCTGAATCATAATTCTAATAATAATAATAATAATAATAATAATAATAATAATAATAATAATAATAATAATAATAATAATAATAATAATAATAATAATAATATAATAATAATAATAATAATAATAATAATAATAATAATAATAATAATAATAATAATAATAATAATAATAATAATAATAATAATAATAATAATAATAATAATAATAATAATAATAATAATAATAATAATAATAATAATTCTTTAAAAAATACCTGTTCGCTGTTAATTGAAAAATCTCGTCCATACTTTATGACGGCTGTGAGTGTCGTTATGATGTCTGAGCCTTTTATTCACACTGGGATCACATTTGGACTCCAAATGTACATCAGATTTTTTTGCTGTTGTGATTCTAAAGTCTGTAGAAGATTTGCAGGAGCTCTGGGATTTACACTTTCATCTTTCATTTAATTTGCCTGTAATTACTTTAAGTCAACACCTTTCAGAACTTCAGCCTCAGCAGCTTTAGCTTAAACTGCAGAAAAGAACAGTTTTAGGGTTATATTATCTGATCTTATTTGAGTCAAACCATCTGCAAATGTGAAACTATAGAAGTGATTCATGGTTCTTTGTTATATTATAACTCGTTCAATGTGAAACGAAATATTGTTTTTTATTTCTTTTTCAGTTCCAGGTCAAAATGCTGAATTGCTCTTTTCAAACAATTTAAAAACAATTCCCTTCGTCAGTTTGGATGAGTTTTCTTTGGTGCTTTGGGACAAACTGCTGCCCAGTGTTTATTTTTTGCTTCCTGTTTTAACCATTTTTCAAAGTGTTAACTTAAACTTAAACTTAAGCAACTTCCACTCTCAAAAAAAAAGAAAAAGAAAAAGTTTGTCTGGATGTTTAGACTTGACTATTACATTTCCCCTGACAGAACAATAGGCTCACAGTGCTGCGTCACTACTTCCTGTCCAGTTGTTTACGTATTTCTTTTTTGAGTCATGCTAAAATTAATAAATATTTAAAGATAAAGCAGTGGACGGCTGTGGGTGGATGTTACTGACAACATGGTAAAAGTACACAAATAAAATACTTGAGCGGAGGACACTGTGTGCAAAAAGAGACGTTTGTGTCTCAATACTGACAAATACTGAGGCATAATGAATATTAAAGGACAACAGAAGCAATCTACATTTAAAAATAATTGTGTGGTTTTTCATTCATTTGAATTTAACAGGTTGTTTACTTTATATTTTGCAGTTTTAATAAAAGTGCCTGTGCTAGTTCAGTAGTTCAGTTTCCTTCCACCCACTTTTGGCTGCACACTGTTATTCTGACTTCTTAAGTGGATATTTAATTCATTTCAGTTGAGAACAAACAGAAAAGTCTTTCTGCTAAAATTATATAGGTTCATATGTGTAAAATGTGCAGTGCTGAGATGCTCCAGCAAGTCCATAATGGACCTTATCTCAGGGTTTACCCGTATCTGTTGTTTCAGAACGATGAGAATCCAGGACTGTTGTCGTTCAATTTAAAATACAAAGATGAAACTAATGAGTATTTGTGGCCATACCGGCTCGTCAAAGCCTGATCCCGTCAGATCTCAGAAGCTCAGCAGGGCCTGGTTAGTACCTGGATGGGAGACACTGGGAATTCCAGGTGCCACAGGGGGGCGCCAGTTGCAAAAACTGCTGTTGTGTCCTTAGGCCAGGCACATCACCCACATTGCCTAGTATGAAAGTGGTGTGTGCGTGAGTGTTGGTGGTGGTCGGAGGGGCCGATGGTGCAGATTGGAGCCTCGCTTCCGTCAGTGGCTACAATAGTAGTTTACCACCACCGGGTCTGGAGTGAATGAATAATGCTCTGTAAAGTGTCTTTGAGTGTCCCGAAAAGCGCTGCATAAAACTGATGCATTATTATTATTATTATTATTTTTTAATCCATAACATTTTTATGCACCAAATGTTTATTCTTGCAGTTTCAAATGGGATTGGTTTTCCTAAACTGGTAAAGCCACCGACAAACGACTGGAGCAGCTGTGCTGCTTCACCTCTGTTCACTCATTCATACACATCATCCACATATTAGTTAAGGACATTATAAACTTTGACTCATATATTTGCACTGTCCTTAAAGGCACTGGATAAAATAGACTCTTGTGAGCTTTTATAATATTATCATAAACATCCCCAGAGTTGTTTTATTTCATTCACATGTTTCAGTGACCCTTTGTTACTCTGTCTACTTCTCCAGCTGTAGTCCTCCACTTTACACCTTTTACATTCTGTTCAGTAGAGATTATCCAAATGATTTTAATGAAGGTGCATGGAGTTTAAAAACACAGTGGTGCACATATTGTACCACCACATGACATCACAAGGTGGAACAAGAACACACCCTAAATATGAAACAAGAACTCAGCCTAAATGTGCAGATGTGTGTTAAATGTGTGAAGGAAACAAAGCAAATCACAGGTCTGACTGTGATGAGGAGAAAGTCGAGTTTATCTGTTTGTCCAATTAAATCCATAAAAACTCTCCATCCATGGACCAACTGTCATAATCTTACATTTTTTACACTCAAAAAATCTGATGTGATTAACATTCCCTGGGGCTGTGATGCTAACTGTAGGCTCTGCTTTGTCTGGGGTTTTATTAGACTGAAATCTGAGCTTTATTTTACCACAATCGGACCAGCAACTGCAACACGTAAACAAGTCCCTCTCACATAACACTGTCCTGTGTTAACATAACACTGTCCTGTGTTCACATAACACTGTCCTGTGTTAACATAACACTGTCCTGTGTTCACATAACATAACACTGTCCTGTGTTAACATAACACTGTCCTGTGTTCACATAACACTGTCCTGTGTTCACATAACACTGTCCTGTGTTAACATTACACTGTCCTGTGTTAACATAACACTGTCCTGTGTTAACATTACACTGTCCTGTGTTAACATAACACTGTCCTGGGTTAACATTACACTGTCCTGTGTTAACATAACACTGTCCTGTGTTAACATAACACTGTCCTGTGTTAACATTACACTGTCCTGTGTTAACATAACACTGTCCTGTGTTAACATAACACTGTCCTGTGTTAACATAACACTGTCCTGTGTTAACATTACACTGTCCTGTGTTAACATTACACTGTCCTGTGTTAACATAACATAACACTGTCCTGTGTTAACATAACATAACACTGTCCTGTGTTAACATAACACTGTCCTGTGTTAACATTACACTGTCCTGTGTTAATATTACACTGTCCTGTGTTAACATTACACTGTCCTGTGTTAACATAACACTGTCCTGTGTTAACATAACATAACACTGTCCTGTGTTAACATAACACTGTCCTGTGTTAACATAACACTGTCCTGTGTTAACATTACACTGTCCTGTGTTAACATAACACTGTCCTGTGTTAACATAACACTGTCCTGTGTTAACATAACACTGTCCTGTGTTAACATTACACTGTCCTGTGTTAACATAACATAACACTGTCCTGTGTTAACATAACACTGTCCTGTGTTAACATAACACTGTCCTGTGTTAACATAACACTGTCCTGTGTTAACATAACATAACACTGTCCTGTGTTAACATAACACTGTCCTGTGTTCACATAACACTGTCCTGTGTTCACATAACACTGTCCTGTGTTAACATTACACTGTCCTGTGTTAACATTACACTGTCCTGTGTTGACTTAACACTGTCCTGTAAGCACATAACATAACACTGTCCTGTGTTAACATAACACTGTCCTGTGTTAACATAACACTGTCCTGTGTTAACATTACACTGTCCTGTGTTAACATAACACTGTCCTGTGTTAACATAACACTGTCCTGTGTTAACATTACACTGTCCTGTGTTAACATAACACTGTCCTGTGTTTTAACATAACACTGTCCTGTGTTAACATAACACTGTCCTGTGTTAACATAACACTGTCCTGTGTTTTAACATAACACTGTCCTGTGTTAACATAACACTGTCCTGTGTTAACATAACACTGTCCTGTGTTTTAACATAACACTGTCCTGTGTTAACATTACACTGTCCTGTGTTAACATAACACTGTCCTGTGTTTTAACATAACACTGTCCTGTGTTAACATAACACTGTCCTGTGTTAACATAACACTGTCCTGTGTTAACATTACACTGTCCTGTGTTAACATAACACTGTCCTGTGTTAACATTACACTGTCCTGTGTTAACATAACACTGTCCTGTGTTAACATTACACTGTCCTGTGTTAACATAACACTGTCCTGTGTTAACATTACACTGTCCTGTGTTAACATAACACTGTCCTGTGTTAACATAACATAACACTGTCCTGTGTTAACATTACACTGTCCTGTGTTAACATTACACTGTCCTGTGTTAACATTACACTGTCCTGTGTTAACATAACACTGTCCTGTGTTAACATAACACTGTCCTGTGTTAACATAACATAACACTGTCCTGTGTTAACATAACACTGTCCTGTGTTAACATAACACTGTCCTGTGTTAACATTACACTGTCCTGTGTTAACATTACACTGTCCTGTGTTAACATAACACTGTCCTGTGTTAACATAACATAACACTGTCCTGTGTTAACATAACACTGTCCTGTGTTAACATAACACTGTCCTGTGTTAACATTACACTGTCCTGTGTTAACATAACACTGTCCTGTGTTAACATAACACTGTCCTGTGTTAACATTACACTGTCCTGTGTTAACATAACACTGTCCTGTGTTTTAACATAACACTGTCCTGTGTTAACATAACACTGTCCTGTGTTAACATAACACTGTCCTGTGTTTTAACATAACACTGTCCTGTGTTAACATAACACTGTCCTGTGTTAACATAACACTGTCCTGTGTTTTAACATAACACTGTCCTGTGTTAACATTACACTGTCCTGTGTTAACATAACACTGTCCTGTGTTTTAACATAACACTGTCCTGTGTTAACATAACACTGTCCTGTGTTAACATAACACTGTCCTGTGTTAACATAACACTGTCCTGTGTTAACATTACACTGTCCTGTGTTAACATAACACTGTCCTGTGTTAACATAACATAACACTGTCCTGTGTTAACATTACACTGTCCTGTGTTAACATTACACTGTCCTGTGTTAACATTACACTGTCCTGTGTTAACATAACACTGTCCTGTGTTAACATAACACTGTCCTGTGTTAACATTACACTGTCCTGTGTTAACATAACACTGTCCTGTGTTAACATTACACTGTCCTGTGTTAACATAACACTGTCCTGTGTTAACATAACACTGTCCTGTGTTAACATTACACTGTCCTGTGTTAACATTACACTGTCCTGTGTTAACATAACACTGTCATGTGTTAACATAACACTGTCCTAATGTTAACATAACACTGTCCTGTGTTAACATAACACTGTCCTGTGTTAACATTACACTGTCCTGTGTTAACATAACACTGTCCTGTGTTAACATAACACTGTCCTGTGTTAACATTACACTGTCCTGTGTTAACATAACACTGTTCTGTGTTTTAACATAACACTGTCCTGTGTTAACATAACACTGTCCTGTGTTAACATAACACTGTCCTGTGTTTTAACATAACACTGTCCTGTGTTAACATAACACTGTCCTGTGTTAACATAACACTGTCCTGTGTTTTAACATAACACTGTCCTGTGTTAACATTACACTGTCCTGTGTTAACATAACACTGTCCTGTGTTTTAACATAACACTGTCCTGTGTTAACATAACACTGTCCTGTGTTAACATAACACTGTCCTGTGTTAACATAACACTGTCCTGTGTTAACATTACACTGTCCTGTGTTAACATAACACTGTCCTGTGTTAACATAACATAACACTGTCCTGTGTTAACATTACACTGTCCTGTGTTAACATTACACTGTCCTGTGTTAACATTACACTGTCCTGTGTTAACATAACACTGTCCTGTGTTAACATAACACTGTCCTGTGTTAACATTACACTGTCCTGTGTTAACATAACACTGTCCTGTGTTAACATTACACTGTCCTGTGTTAACATAACACTGTCCTGTGTTAACATAACACTGTCCTGTGTTAACATTACACTGTCCTGTGTTAACATTACACTGTCCTGTGTTAACATAACACTGTCCTGTGTTAACATAACACTGTCCTGTGTTAACATAACACTGTCCTGTGTTAACATAACACTGTCCTGTGTTAACATTACACTGTCCTGTGTTAACATAACACTGTCCTGTGTTAACATAACACTGTCCTGTGTTAACATAACACTGTCCTGTGTTAACATAACACTGTCCTGTGTTAACATAACACTGTCCTGTGTTAACATAACACTGTCCTGTGTTAACATTACACTGTCCTGTGTTAACATTACACTGTCCTGTGTTAACATAACACTGTCCTGTGTTAACATAACACTGTCCTGTGTTAACATTACACTGTCCTGTGTTAACATAACACTGTCCTGTGTTAACATTACACTGTCCTGTGTTAACATAACACTGTCCTGTGTTAACATAACACTGTCCTGTGTTAACATTACACTGTCCTGTGTTAACATAACACTGTCCTGTGTTAACATTACACTGTCCTGTGTTAACATTACACTGTCCTGTGTTTTAACATAACACTGTCCTGTGTTCACATAACACTGTCCTGTGTTAACATTACACTGTCCTGTGTTAAGCTTGAGGTGGATAATGTTGGTCTTAAGGTGTCTGTTATATCTGGATTATCCCCATAGTTTTATCCTCAGACTGTTGTGACAGGAAGAAAAATGTCACCAAGCAGAATCTATGACAGTTTTGACAAGTTTCATGCTGTTTCAGAAAAAAGAGTAATATAATTGTATTTTCTGTTTGCTTTGTCATTATAACGATTCTTTGTTTTCTCAAAAGCCGACATGATAAATGAGCTGTGTGCAGGCAGCAGATGCAGCTGTCGCTTTAAAGAAACGTCACTTTTGAAGGAAAAGACTAAATCAAACAGTGTTTGAAATCTGTTGTTGGAGCTACAGAAAATCAGATTTCGTTCTATCGGTGGGTCCAGGCTCCAGTGTGTAGAGGATCAATTCACTTTTGCTGTTTCCTCACAATAAAGGTGATTACAAAGGACTTTGTGGAAGAATTCCTGTGTAGCCCATTTCAATGAGTTACAAAAGGATGTTGATTCAAGTTTTAGCTGTGCACGTTTTTAAAGAGCCACTTAAAGGACACAGACTGGGAACAGTTTCATATGTTCATTCAAAGTTGTATTTTCTGAGCACTCAAAAATGTCTGGATTGTTACAGCACAGGTAAAAATCTGAATTTCTCTTACATCTTTTAAGTCCATAAACCATCACTGGACTCGTTCTGTGTTGCTGAGAAAAGAGGGGCTTAGAAATTGTTTTCCAAATGTAGATATTAAGTTCAGTTTAGACTCATCTAAGTAAATGGGCACGTTTGCCTGGATTATGCACTGTCTGTAATCGGCCTTTAAACAGGCTTTTCTATCTTTGCCACTTTGTCTTTTCATGTCATAGAATCATAGAACTTAAAATAATGAGCACGTAGAACCACACATTTCATTTCACTTTCCATTTGCCAAGAATTAGCATGAAAATAAAATCTAAAGCTCGCTTTTTAGCAACATGCTCGACATGCTAATATGAGCACTTAGCTGTAATGAGCATGAAGCAGAAATGCTTAGAACGAGTCTGGTGATAATTTATGGACAAATCCTTTTTGAGGCAAGTTTTTGATGGTTTTGATGTTTTCCATTTTTAAAAAGTTGACAGACCAATAATTTATGTATAACTTTTCTGTTTCCATGGAGTTCAGGGGAAAGTCTGCAAAACCCACTAAGAAATCCAAACATTAGATTCAATCTGCAAACTTAAGGTGACAAAAATGACTTCCGCTATAAGAACTGTGATTTGAATCTCCCTGAATCCAGCTACATGGTGTTTCATTCACTGGAGCTCGAGTTCAGGCCGACGATCTGTCCGCCCATCCACCCGGTAAACTGAACTCTAACACATGTGTCTGTGCCCGTTACATACGTGATGAGGTCTTTGCACACAACCAGGAAATATGAAGATGCCCCAAAGCTTTTAATAAAACATCTCCACACGTGATTCTGCGTTCTTCAGACAGACGCGCTCTAAGACTGTAAAAAGACTGTGGCATTACTGGGGTAACAGGTCAGCTTTACAAATACCCACTTTAAATTCAGCAAAGAGGATGATGGGTAAAAAGTTACAAAGGTTTAAACAATAAATATGACCACTCCATATGTAATATCCATGCAGCTTTTGTTCATTAGGAGTCAGTATATGTAAATGAATATGTTCACTACCAGTCAAAAGTTTGGACACACCTCAGTCATTGTTTTTTTCTACATTTGATATCCACTGTTTTCCACCCTGCCAACCTGTGTCTTTAAACAAGAATTTGGGAAATGTTTTACATCTTAAATATGACATAAAGTTGATTCATTTGTGTAAAATGTTCAATGTTCACTCGCACCAACAAGTCACACTGCCCCTACTGTCTGGGAGGCTTTAAAACAGCTTTATATCCGTATTTAACTTATATCCTGTTAGGATTAGGCATGTTAACCGGTAACCGTTTGACCGGTGATTGACCGAATCAGCGTTAACCCGTCATAGTTTTTGGACCGTCGCCTCTTCTACAGGTGAGAAAAACAAACGTACTGAACCTTTAGTGCTGTTGTTGTTTGAGTTGCTTTTGTTGTGTAGGCGACTGTTGGATGTTTTGTCATTTTATACTCACGGTTTTGTGCATATTGTGGACTAAAGTCATGACTGCTGTTTATTTTTTAGTTTTCATCATCTCTAGTTAGGATGGGCAGCCCCATGCAAAATAACATGCAACTTCTGGAATAAGGTGAATACAAACAGAAGACCTCAACAATATGAGGAAAGGCAGTTATAGTTTATACTGAAATCCTCAGCGTAGCCACACTTTGCTTTTTTTTACTACATAATTCCATTTCTCTTGCTTCATATATTTGAAGTCTTCTGTATGTATGTAAAATGTAGAAAGCAGTAAAAATATAGATGAGAAACGTTTCCCTGCTCATGTATAAATACCAGATTCTAGATCTACTATCGAACCGCAGATGTTTAAAACTGTGTAATCCAATTGCATCAAAGTTAATAGTAGAGCCAATTTGAAGTAAAAGTGTCATATAGTGCGCAGTTTTATGACGGCATGTGATAGAACTATAACACGGACATAAAAATCTCAATTAGCCTGGTGCTCAGTGAATTAGATGAAACAGAAATGTGAGCTCCAGTGGCCGTTGCTTTGCTGTCACTGGGGCTTTGGCCTCGTTCTGGAGGCTCTGGCAAAACCGTTTTTAAAGCCCTCGTATTCGAGATGCTGCCAGAACAGAAACCGTAATTTCTCAGACACTTGGAGGAGCCACTTGTAGTGACTTACAGCAGGGCCTGTCACAAAAACACATTTCCAAGGACAACAGAGAAAAGATAAACAATAATACTGAACACTTTATGTCCCTAATGCATTTCTGAAATATGAGCTGCTTGCACCAAACAGTGCATAAGCCTTATGAGTCCCCTGTCTTATTCAATCCTATGCCTCTTCTGCACACTCTTCTACAAAAAAGATTAAAAGTGCCCCATTAATGCAAAGAAAGATCCATTTCATAGACTTTAAGACCAAATAATATTCATCTTTTATGACTGAAAAGTAGTTTATATTTTAAAAGATGGATGTTTTCCAATTTATCTTATAATACTGTTTCCTCATCAAAAAAACATTTTAAACTCCATACATCTTCACTAGAATCATTTGGACACTTTTGGCCCTGAAACTGCTCATCTCTACTGAACTAAAGGTAAAAAGTGGCTGTTAAAGTGTAACTCCAGCACGTCTGAAGCTAAAGTCCGTTGCTAGAGGTGGTCAGATACTGTCAGAAGAAAACACCACAGATCAGTGTTTCCTCGGTGGAGATCTCACTGTGGCAGTGAGTCTGTCAAGGCAACAAACGAGTGTAGTGATGGGGGCAAGTTCTGAACTAGTGCAGTGATGGGGGGCAAGTTCTGAACTAGTGCAGTGATGGGGGCAAGTTCTGAACTAGTGTAGTGATGGGGGCAAGTTCTGAACTAGTGTAGTGATGGGGGCAAGTTCTGAACTAGTGCAGTGATGGGGGCAAGTTCTGAACTAGTGTAGTGATGGGGGCAAGTTCTGAACTAGTGCAGTGATGGGGGCAAGTTCTGAACTAGTGTAGTGATGGGGGCAAGTTCTGAACTAGTGTAGTGATGGGGGCAAGTTCTGAACTAGTGCAGTGATGGGGGCAAGTTCTGAACTAGTGTAGTGATGGGGGCAAGTTCTGAACTAGTGTAGTGATGGGGGCAAGTTCTGAACTAGTGCAGTGATGGGGCAAGTTCTGAACTAGTGTAGTGATGGGGGCAAGTTCTGAACTAGTGCAGTGATGGGGGCAAGTTCTGAACTAGTGTAGTGATGGGGGCAAGTTCTGAACTAGTGTAGTGATGGGGGCAAGTTCTGAACTTCCACGTAAAACACCAATTTGCTTCAGACTGAAGAAGCTTAACTCCACTTTAACCCATCTGACAACAGCCACGAGTCTAACAAACCAAACGCTCTGCCTGGTTCACTCATTAGTGTCTGGAAACGTTAGAAAACATCTTTATAAGCACCTCACACTTCCCTCTGCTGATTTCCCACTGCACAGGCCAAAGCCCAAAAGACTCGATCGTCGACTCCAGAAGCAACAAGTGAAGATCGACGACTGACGGTGAAGAAGAGAAACTGAAAGTTGTTGAAAGAAAATGGTTCAGGAATCTATTTTTAAGTGTTTTTCAAAAAATATAATTCACTGGTAAATAAATGGGATTAGAAACGACATCGACGATCGAGTCTTTTGGGCTTTCGCCTGTGCAGTGTGAAATCAGCAGAGGGAAGTGTGAGGTGATTATAAAGTTGTTTTCTCACGTTTCCAGACACTAATGAGTGAACCAGGCAGAGCGTTTTGTTTGTCAGACTCGTGGCTGTTGTCAGATGGGTTAAAGTGGAGTTAAGCTTCTTCAGTCTGAAGCAAATTGTCGTTTTACATGGAAGTTCAGAACTTGCCCCCATCACTACACTAGTTTGTTGCCTTGACAGACTCACTGCCACAGTGAGATCTCCACCGAGGAAACACTGATCTGTGCCGTTTTGTGGCTTCTGACAGAATTCACCTCCTCTAGCAGCGACTTTAGCTTCAGACGTGCTGGAGTTACACTTTAACGACTGCTTCGTCACATCCTGAAGTGGAACAGAGCATTTTGAGCTTTGGAGATTTAGAGACAGATCAGTAATAAAGATTTACTCAAACATGTTAAAATGGAACAAAACAACTCTGGGCATGTTTTTGATGATGTTATGTTATAATGTTGGATGAACATTCTAACATGGCCTCAAACATACAGGTTTCTATTCTGCATAATAAAAGACCTTAAAGTATTGTGACCTTTACAACCAATTACAGTTATCTGCAGAATGCGTCCCATTTAAGTTTATTGGTACTAGTGTGAGGAGGCATCATGGAAATCCATTGTAAGACGCATCCTTAACTCTCTCTCGATGCTCAAACCCATTATCTCCTTATACGTGTCCTTTTCCTACATGCTAAGAATCGATTTTTTCTTTTTTTAAGTAAATCATCTTTGGGATTACACGTGTGTCTGCACTCGTGTTCTTCTTTTAAAGGCTTAGCTCTATAAGCTTTATCCAGACAGGAAACATAATCCGTATTTGGGCAACAGTGAAGCATGAGTGAGAAACATGAGGAAGGACTTACCCAGAGCCGGTTCTGCACAGTCCTTGTACTGCTCCGGTGTGCAGTACGAGGCGTCACCTGCACACACCACAGACACACTCTAATACCTGCAATATTTACGACAGTTTATTTTGTATTGACTTTTTTTAAGTAACAAAAATAATAATAATAATAATAAAAAAATCTGAAAACAAACAATATAAACACTCACAAAGAATAGAAGTAAATGAGTCACTAGTGCTGTCAGTAAATCATCGTTACCAAAAGCAAAGAAAGTATCAAAACCCTATTTTGGTGAAGTCTGAATTTTATTTTCTGGTTGGACGTGGAAAACACTTAGACTCTTAGACTCTAATTTTCTTGCTTTCTGCTTTCTTTTCCATGAGAGTTAATTTCATAATCAACAGAGGGAATTACAGGAGATATTAAGGTTCAGCGAGACAGTATTTCTGTTTAATACACTTAACTAATAACTTTATTTGACATGTTCTACAGCTCAGTTTTGCTCAGACCCGATGAGTAAACCTAACAAAATCCCCAAACTGTCCCTAAACAACATGAGGTACGTTTCCCTATGAGGACAGCAAAGTACTACCGAAATATAAAGAAATTATCCTGATTGTGAAAAAATATATTGACAAAAATCACCATTTTCAATCCGAACACTAACACAAACCGGCTATTGTCTGGAATAACTGTGTTTGGGAGAAAGTAAAAGAAATATTTGATGTTTTTTTGTTATAATTTTAGGTTCACTTTGTCTTTTTTTGTCATCTGTCTTTTTTTCTACTCAGGTGAAGAGGAAAACACTGTTTAAAAGTGCACTACAGTTATGATTAGACTGGGATTTTCAGTGTTGATAACATAGAAAGAAGGATTCAGTTTTAAGACTCGTGTTATCTGTGTTTTCTGTTGCCGCTGATGTAAAACTATAAATATTTAGCACAGGAATTATCCCACCAAACCAAGTAGTCATTAGAAAACCTGAAAAACTGTCCTACGCACAGTGAAGTATCTACTGTAGTCATGTTACCTTTTGTTAGTTAGAAAATGCTATATTCACCAAAAACAACATACGAAAAAGTTGATTTCCTTTCAGTTACGTTTTTGATGCTCAAAAAAGTTAATTTAGCACGATTCCACATCTGTAACTCCATAAAATCAGATCTATAATCTATAAATACTGGAAATGGAAAGTGCAAACAAGATACTTCTGGGGAACTCCTGCCTTTACTGAGAGAACTGTAAGAAGTGTGATCCTGGGGCTTTTCAGATCACAGCACTTAATCCACTATTGATCGGTCATATCAATATGAGGTCTCGCCAGAGCATTTAATCTCCCATAAAGCTTTGCAACTTGGATGAAAACACCAGCTGACGAATGTACTGAGGCACTGAGTTTGGAGTATTTATGAGACGAGCTCCAGGCTGCAGTTTTAACTCACGGTTTGACTTCACTTTGGGTTTGAATATATCTTAAATTCACTTTGCGTCCACAGATTTTAATTCATAACCTTTATTTTTTGAAGCAGGGTAAAAAAAATGACTGTAGTGATCAAAACGGATTTTCCTTGACAGATAAATAAAAATGTAAACAGAAATAGCTGAGAAATGTGTCAAATATTTGTAGTTTTTTAACCAGTGTCAAAATGGATCCTGCGTACAATTTCTGATACTGACATTACACTATATCTATATTTAAAAGAATATTTAAATACAAATTAAAAAATAAACATTATCCACTGGTTGTTCATGGTAGTGTTGGGTGGACAGATGCCGAACACAAATATATTAAAACTGACTGAGGTATTGAAAAGTATTGATCATCATGTAAAAACAGATTCTGCAGTTTCCTGAATTATGGAACATTTTTTGAAATATCTTTTTTAGATGAGTTCATCTTTGCAGTATTTCTCTGTACAACATATTGTATATGGGTCAGTTACGTATAAGGATTTTCAACAGCCAAATTCCAAAATATCTTTATTAAACTTTTTCAAATATTTCCAGTGTCCGGAGCATAAATCTGTGTTTAACATTTATATGAAGCATTTTTAGTGTAAAATATCATGTGGTGCGACTGAGAATAACCTTAAAATTGGTTTATTTTCTAAAACATGGTTTGGATATTAATTGGAGTTATTAAACTCCGGCCATAGAATTCCTGCTGTTATTAGTGGCACCACATGATGCACGGTCGCACCACATGACATTTTAACACTTTAAGCACAAAATCATGCAGAATAACTGTCGGATTTCTGAAAAAAATGATTTGGTTCCTGGAGGTCAGAGGTGCTACAGAAATGAGCTGAATTATTATGAAATTTAAAGCCTTTTAACTGAGGAAACTGCAACTGGACAGAGTCATGTCATTAACCCTCATATATTTACTATATCTCTATATTTGTATTTTATTGTTCTTGTACATATGCACATTATTTCCTACTTATTTTTGAATGTATTGTTGCCATCATATTTCAATCAATGAGTGAATAAATCTTTTGTAATAGAGGCCTTTACAACACTCAAAGTGACCAAAGTGCTTCACATTAAAATCAACACAATATAAACATGTAAAACATTGGCCAAATCATTTCTCTTGTGGGTCAATAAAGTTTGCCTCAGTAAAACAAATGCACACTTTTTTATCCCTGGTTTAACCCCAGTTTACCCTGATTTACTCGTGTTTAGTTTGTGTGTGCAGATAAAACTCACCGGGCATGTGCACCATTCTGCAGTTGCAGTTCTCCACGATGTAGCGCGTCTCACAGTCGATCCTGCAGGCCGTCACACTGTAGACCTGGAAGAAGCCCGACTCCAGAGCTCTCCACTCACACTCTCCCCAGGGCGGCGGCAGGTAGGTCAGCTGCAACCGAGCACCACAGTCACTCACACACTCACAATAACGAGGCAATTTCTGCTGTCAAGAGCGGAAATACTGCAGCCTCAATATTACAGGCCTGTATCTCCAACTAATGTTTACAACTTTGGGGCTTATCTGGACAAACAGCCTTTAAAATGTGCGGAGAGCGCCGGCAGTGGCAGTGGGGTAATTGGACGGGCCAAGAAGTGGAGCACAGTATCTCAGTGGAGGGTGCTTAACGTTCTCAGGCACAGAGGTAAGCACTTTTGGACTTTTATTCATATAACTGCCACATAAAGGCTCTCCCACACTGACAAAGATCCTCCAGTGATATCAGGACTAAAATATTGTTTTGGTGTATTGGCAATTGTAAAAATGTTACAGCTTTGACTTCAGCCTGAGACAAAGATTAGCCCCGTGGCAGAAGTGGCAAAAAAAATCTGAACAGCACTAAATAAGACTGCAGAAGCCTCACAGTCCTGTCAGTTACTGTGATCACCTCCACAGCAAAAACCGGAGGGTTAAAACTTATGGGTAAAACATTTCAGAGCTGTTTTTAACATAAAAAGTGTTATTTTAACATTTGAAAGTTAAATTGTGGCCCAAGTTGGGGTTATTTGGCAGAGTTGATATGGTTGAAGTTAATTCAGCTTCTGCTAGAGTTAATTCAGCTTCCCTTAGTGTTAATTCGACTTCCCTTAGTGTTAATTTGACTTCCCTTAGTGTTAATTTGACTTCCCTTAGTGTTAATTCGACTCCCCTTAGTGTTAATTCGACTCCCCTTAGTGTTAATTCGACTTCCCTTAGTGTTAATTTGACTTCCCTTAGTGTTAATTCGACTTCCCTTAGTGTTAATTCGACTTCCCTTAGTGTTAATTCGACTTCCCTTAGTGTTAATTCGACTTCCTTTAGTGTTAATTCGACTTCCCTTAGTGTTAATTCGACTTCCTTTAGTGTTAATTCGACTTCCTTTAGTGTTAATTCGACTTCCCTTAGTGTTAATTCGACTTCCCTTAGTGTTAATTCGACTTCCTTTAGTGTTAATTCGACTTCCCTTAGTGTTAATTCGACTTCCTTTAGTGTTAATTCGACTTCCTTTAGTGTTAATTCGACTTCCTTTAGTGTTAATTCGACTTCCCTTAGTGTTAATTCGACTTCCCTTAGTGTTAATTCGACTTCCTTTAGTGTTAATTCGACTTCCCTTAGTGTTAATTCGACTTCCTTTAGTGTTAATTCGACTTCCTTTAGTGTTAATTCGACTTCCCTTAGTGTTAATTCGACTTCCCTTAGTGTTAATTCGACTTCCTTTAGTGTTAATTCGACTTCCTTTAGTGTTAATTCGACTTCCCTTAGTGTTAATTCGACTTCCCTTAGTGTTAATTCGACTTCCTTTAGTGTTAATTCGACTTCCTTTAGTGTTAATTCGACTTCCCTTAGTGTTAATTCGACTTCCTTTAGTGTTAATTCGACTTCCTTTAGTGTTAATTCGACTTCCCTTAGTGTTAATTCGACTTCCCTTAGTGTTAATTCGACTTCCCTTAGTGTTAATTCGACTTCCCTTAGTGTTAATTCGACTTCCCTTAGTGTTAATTCGACTTCCTTTAGTGTTAATTCGACTTCCTTTAGTGTTAATTCGACTTCCTTAGTGTTAATTCGACTTCCTTTAGTGTTAATTCGACTTCCTTTAGTGTTAATTCGACTTCCCTTAGTGTTAATTCGACTTCCCTTAGTGTTAATTCGACTTCCCTTAGTGTTAATTCGACTTCCCTTAGTGTTAATTCGACTTCCCTTAGTGTTAATTCGACTTCCCTTAGTGTTAATTCGACTTCCCTTAGTGTTAATTCGACTTCCTTTAGTGTTAATTCGACTTCCTTTAGTGTTAATTCGACTTCCCTTAGTGTTAATTCGACTTCCCTTAGTGTTAATTCGACTTCCTTTAGTGTTAATTCGACTTCCCTTAGTGTTAATTCGACTTCCCTTAGTGTTAATTCGACTTCCCTTAGTGTTAATTCGACTTCCCTTAGTGTTAATTCGACTTCCCTTAGTGTTAATTCGACTCCCCTTAGTGTTAATTCGACTCCCCTTAGTGTTCATTTGGCACCTTCTACTTCAAACTCAATTTAAGAAGACCAGTTTGAACCAGTTTTGTACATGAATTCATCTTAAATTAACAAAAATAAAGTGTAAAGAAATAAAACACCTTTGTATGTAGCTAAATTCGCCCTATAAAGTGTTATCCGTTTACTCTCAAAATGTTAATATAACTCTTAATTTCGGGGTTAAACAGGAACTTTGGTCCAGTGTTACATAACTAACATCTCCAAAAATGTTAAATTAACTCTCGAACAGACTGGACTCATATAAACCCGGAGAAACTGTTCAAACTGATTCTGTGAGAGTCGGATTTAACACTCCACTTTTTGCTGTGTCCACAGGTTTCAGAATGATGAAAAGTTAAGACTGGAGCCACAGCAGATTTGACCCAGAACACACGTTTCTTCAATACTTTATGGAGATGTGAGTCACTGGTGAGTCTCCCCCTTTTTATCAAATGGCCGTGATTGACAGGTGCATTAGCCAATCAGGGACACAAATGGACTGTCCGTATCGGAAAAAATAAGAAAAAAAATAAATCACAGCTGTGTATTCCTGCAGAACCAGTGAGCACAGCCCTCTGCTAATCTGAGGTGAAACGACCGATGAGCTCCTTCGTTTCACATGCGTCACTAAACAAACTAATGTGAGTGGACGATCACGTTTGTGCAGGATTCAGAGCGAGGGGACCAGCATCAGTGTGGACAAACATACAGAGACAGAATTTTGGATTTACCAGGCAAATAGTAGCAGAAATGTTCCATAGTGCTTTTGTCCAAGTGTTTAGTTTGTGATATTTTTCATGCAGACAGACCGTGGCTTAACAATATTACAGTTTTCGGATCATTTTTAACATCTCACTCTTCACCCTGTGCTGTCGTTCGTTCCTGGTTCCGAGTGTGAGGGATGAAAGGGGCACCTGTGCTGAGTGCTGTGAAGTCCCATCTGCCCCTGAACGCCTCGCCATGCTCCAGGATCTATCACCGGCCACGAGCCATCGTCTCTACACTTCACTCCCTCTATTGTCATCTGCTGGCGCCACAAATGAGGAATATCTGAGCCAGTGCCCCAGCAAAATAGTGCATCCTGCCAAGCAGAAATTGGCTGCACTGTTGCTCGTTAGTTGGGCCCAAACATCCAGTGGTTTCTGTCACAGGATGATCTATTTCAGATTTTCTGGAGGAGCAACTCTTCGCCAAGACTTTGCCCAAACTGTTGACTTTAGACTGCGTGATGGAGTATTTGCTAAAATAAAACTAAAAACAGTAACAGTGATGAGTGAGTTTGGGAAAGAGGAGTTAGAGATGCACTGTGTAACTTTCTGCCTGTTTCTACCTGAGCTGGAACTTGGTCTGGTTTAGTCTCCATGAAGACAGAAAAGTTTAATGCCATAATGTGAAACATGGAGAGAAAAGTTATACAATGGGAGGCTGAGGAGGCGGATGGTTTTGCTGCTGCGAAAGAGCTGGAGCGAAGCGAAACACATGGCAGGTTAATGGAGGGGAAAGAGAATGTTTTTATATGAATGTTGTGCTGGTAAAAACTACAGAGGAAATCGACTTCTGCTTCAGTTCTACTGCGATCAACCACTCGAAGAAACTGCAGTTTAAAGATGCACTAAGTAACTTTTCTAATATGACACCTGTCTCCAAGGAGATGTGTTTGCCTGGAATGTTCCACAGTGCGGTTATGGAGACAAACCGGTGACCCCGCCAGGCAAACTGGTCAGATCTGTGGAGATGTGATGCTCAAGAATCACAAATTCTTTCCTGACATTTTAGCAACAAAAACAGCTGCACCTGTAAATACAAGATACAGAAGTTTAAGTCACAGTCTGGGACATTTTAGCCAAAGCAACAGTATCTTGGAGACAAGCAGATTGCGGAACATTCACCAGAAAAGTTACACAGCGCATCTTTAATGACATTTTAAAGGGTTCATATGACGCTATGTGCTGATCTGTTATAATGTTGATTCCTCATCACAAACAGACCTGGAGTTGTGTTTGTTTCATTCACACGTTTAACACACAAACAAAAAACACTGTTCCACCTTGTGATGTCATGTGATAATACAGAAAACGCTCCACTGCGTTTTTAAAATCCATACAGCTTCAAGAGAAACATTTGGGCAATGTCAGCCCTGGAAATGCCCATCTCTTCATGACATCACAAGGTGGAACAGAGCATTTTGAGCTTTGTAGACAGACTAATAATAAAGGAGGTGGGAAAAGTGTGAATGAACCAAAACACGACTCCAGCCATGTTTCTGATGAGCTAACAGCGTTTTAACTCTCACAGCTCACAAGAGTCCATTCTGTGTGATATCAGACCCTTTCTGTCCAACATGGCCGCTCCTATTACTGGGGAAAAGCCAGAGCAATGACCACAGACACTATTCATTATATTAGACACCTTCAAAAGGCTTTCTCAGCAATACTTAACCTTTCTAGCTCCATCCTACCTCAGCTAATCTCTACTTTTGGCCTAATTAACGTCACCAATCTAATCACTTGTACCTAATCGGATGTAAGCTGGATAACGCGGTTTGAGACGCAGCGAGAAGAACGGCCAGAACAAAGGCCAGTGCCCCAAGTCATGAATCATTCTTTTTCAGCCTAAGAAGTGCTTTAATACAGTCTGCAGGAGGCCAGGAAAGAGCCTTTTAACAAAGACAGTCCTGCAGGTAAGACTGGGGCCATTAGATGTGTTTCTGTGGAGGTAAATAAGCGTTTTGAAAATGTTTGCTGCTATTACAAATACAGGGATTCATGCTGAAGCATCTGTCTTGGTATTTAAATAAGACTCCATGTGGCACAGGAAGATACTGTAACTCATGGACAATGTAAATGTCATGTTTGATTTAAGATGTAAGATGATTTAATTGCGCAAAATGTGGTAGATATTTAGGAACAAGTCTTTACTGTTAAGTGGAGGTGGTTAAAATGGAGGCAAAAATGCATTAAACTAAAATGTAAATCTGTAGAGCATTTCTCCAAGTGCAGGTGTGTGTAAATATAATAAAAGCACGAGTTTGCTCTTTGAATTTGCCCTTTTGACACTCACTGTGAAACAAGCTGCTTATGCAAGGTGTCCTCTATAAGACAGTAATAGTTGCAAACAAAAAAATTCAGTATGTTGTTTTAAAGTAGTGATAAAAAGGCAATTCACTTTGAGAAAAAGAACAGATGAGAAAAGAGGAGAATGTCTCTCTTTAGACTAACCTTAAATCTGACAGAAAAGCACTTCCCTTTTGTCCGCCGGGCTTAAACTCAAATGCCCCGTGCAACAGAAAACTCATCCTGCGCCGCTTTGAACTCCTGCGGCATTATAAACCAAAGCAGTGGAATTAAACTCTGTCTCAAAGTCATTTTCACAGACAGAGTTATTAGTGCCTGCAGAAATCCCTCTTTCTCAGACTCTTGTGGCCGGAGCTGGTGCAGTTTGACTGAATTGGAGTGCGTCCTGTGTGGAGGAGCAGATAAGCAGAGGGGAGACACAGGTGGATCTGTGCTCGGCAGGAGGCCTCTGTTAGTTCTAATACAAAGTGCAGCTCTGCATTAATTAGCAGCAACTAAATGTGCCGCGCTCCCCGCAGTGTCCGCCGGAGGGAGGAAGGGGGCGCTGTCTGCCCAGCAGGAGAACGTCAGAGCCCTGCTGCAGTCCTGCCACTCACAGACGCAGAGAGGAACCCATGGGGCTCATTACCCAGCAGGCCGAGCGGCAGCACTAGTGTGTGTGAGGACTGCTCAGCTGCTCCAGAGCACAAAATGAACTCCATTACATTTTTGTTTTACATAAAACTATGACAGATTGACTAAAATCGCCCCTAATGATTTTTGTGTTTTTGTTTTCAAAGGGAAAAGTCTGTGCACAGAAGTATTGCAGAGCCGGAAACAATATACGATACAGAAACAATAATATACCTGCATTTATGTTACGCAGTAGTGAAGATTCGAGCACAGCAGTAGTAAAAGTACGAAACGATGGATACCTGTACTATGTACAGTTTTACAGAGGATACTTTTAACTTTACTTACTTTTATGACAGCAGGTATATTTATTTTCTACTCCACTTCAACTGGATCGCAAAGTAGAAACTAATTTTCCTGAATTAAAGTTTAACATCTGCTGAATTGGCTCAGGGGTTTATTTTGAGCTCGTTTATGGTGAGATCATTGTTAAACAAACCAGGAAGCTCCATATAGATCAGCAGAAAACTCCAGAAACACAGTCTAAATGAACAGTAAGTATGTATGTACTGTACCCTATTGCTGTGAGTCCTACCTGGACGTCTGAGAGACATTACACAATTACAACTGTGTTTATATTTCAAATATGACAAATACAAAAAATCTGTAGACAAAAATGCATCAGCTCGACAGTTCCCACCTCGACCAGTTCAAAGAGAAAAGACAAATCTGTTAAAGGTCCGACATTACACAGAACTGACTCTTGTGAGCTTTAAGTCATGCAGTCCTCAAAAACAGACCTGGAGTTCTGTTTCACTCCCACATGTTTGAGGAACACTTTATTATTAGTCTACATCTCCAAAGCTCAAGATGAATAATGTTCCACCTTGTGACATCATGTAGTGGTCATTTTGTTCAGCAGAGACGGACAATTCCAGGTCTGAAATTATCCAAATGAGTTTAAAAACACAGTGAAGCACCATTTGAGAGAAAAACTCAGTCTAAATCTGCAGGATTTTGTGTTAAACATGTGAATGAAACAAAACACAACTCCAGGTGTGTTTGTGGTGAGGAAACGACATTATAACAGGTCATAATAGCGTCAAACAGGCCCTTTAAAAACAAACCAAAACTTTACCTGCTGTTACTGAAAAGTTGAGCCAAAAGCAGTGTACAACCTTGTATTGGTGTACACAAGAGCATTTACATCTAAAGTGCCGGTGACGGGGCGGCTGTGAGTTATGGGCTCTGCCTGATGGAACAGAGCTAATGGATGAAGGAGCGGAGCTGGATCAGACTGGAAACCTCCACAGCATGAAGGTCACAGTGCAGAGAGGCTCTCAGGGACTCATCATCCGTCAGACAACAAGAGCCACGAGAGCGGAGAGGAGGTGCGGCCGTCACACAAACAGAATCTGTCACCTCCTAATGATGTCATCAGTCTGTGGCGAAAGTTAAAGGATCAGACAAGTCGATATCTGTAGTGTTTTTTAAGCCGTCTGAACCCAGTCAGCGAGGAACTGGATGATATTACAATAAAGCTTTAAATAAAGACAGTGAAAGCTGTAAGATCAATGTATAAGTGGAACATTAGCATTTTCTAACCATCTATTTTCAGGCTTACTCAACACTGCTCTGTGGAGTATTATGATATGTTCTCATCTGTTGTACTGTTGTTTCCTCAAAAACAGACCTGGAGTTGTGTTTTGTTTCATTCACACGTTTTTAACACACAAACGCTGCATATTTAGGTTCTTCTCTCAAAAGGAAACTGCTGTTCCACCTTGTGATGTTACGTAGAAATACAGGAAGTGCTCCATTGTGTTTTAAACTCCATACACCTTCAGTAGAATCATCTGCAGGATTTCAGCCCTGGATTTGCCCATCTCTACTAAACTCTCACTAAAGGTAAAAGGAGCTGTTAAGGTGAAAACTACAGCACTATGACATCACAAGGTGGGACAGAGCATTTTGAACTTTGGAGATGTAAACACACTGCAGATTTCTCTGATTTGGCCAAGATTTTAAACCATATGTCAGGTTATTCATCTTGTTTTCAGATTTATTATCTACTTTATTATCTACTAGACTGCTTCATTCTGGACTAGAGGCAGTTTATTTTAAGATAATTTGACAAGTAAAATGATCTTGGTCCATGGAAGATAATTTCACTACTTTTACGCCATTTTCTGATAGATTTAAGTGATTATATCTTAAATTTTGGCCACACTTTTTTGTAGTGCAGACTGATTACTCAAACGTGTGAATGAAACAAAACTCTCGGTCTGTTTTTGACGAGGTAACAACATTAAATCAGGGCTGCCAACACATGCATTTGGCCGTCTTCACACGCTCTCGCGCCATACTTCCAATTTCACACTCTGAAAATCTATTTCACATCTATCAGGGGCCTCGTTTATAAAGAACTGTGTAGGAGTTGTCCTAAGCTCATGCGGACTCCTCGCGGTCACCAGAGGAGTTCTCCATATTTATAAAACCCTCCGTGCGCACACAACCAAGCTGTGCTTTAAGGATGCCGCCTGCAGCTGGGATCTGTGCACGTAAACCCACGTCACCTCACACCCTCCACACCTCCACCTCACCATAAGAGGAGCAAAGTGACTGGAGAATCGATAATCAGTGGGTTTGACCAAGACACACAGGATAGAGAGAGGGGGACGCTCCATGCAGCACCACACAGTCATGTGCAGAAGATTTACAAAGAAATACTAAACTAAAAGGGATAAGAACAACTCACCTCTGTGAGTGTGGGACTGGGTCTGACCTCTGTGTGGGGCTGGGTGTGACCTCTGTGAGGGGCTGGGTCTGACCTCTGTGTGGGGCTGGGTCTGACCTCTGTGTGGGGCTGGGTCTGGGGGCTGGGTCTGACCTCTGTGTGGGGCTGGGTCTGGGGGCTGGGTCTGACCTCTGTGTGGGGCTGGGTCTGGGGTCTGGGTCTGACCTCTGTGTGGGGCTGGGTCTGGGGGCTGGGTCTGACCTCTGTGTGGGGCTGGGTCTGACCTCTGTGTGGGGCTGGGTCTGGGGTCTGGGTCTGACCTCTGTGTGGGGCTGGGTCTGACCTCTGTGTGGGGCTGGGTCTGGGGGCTGGGTCTGACCTCTGTGTGGGGCTGGGTCTGGGGGCTGGGTCTGACCTCTGTGTGGGGCTGGGTCTGGGGGCTGGGTCTGACCTCTGTGTGGGGCTGGGTCTGACCTCTGTGTGGGGCTGGGTCTGACCTCTGTGTGGGGCTGGGTCTGACCTCTGTGAGGGGCTGGGTCTGACCTCTGTGAGGGGCTGGGTCTGGGGGCTGGGTCTGACCTCTGTGTGGGGCTGGGTCTGACCTCTGTGTGGGGCTGGGTCTAACCTCTGTGAGGGGCTGGGTCTGGGGGCTGGGTCTGGCCTCGGTGAGGGTCTGGGGGCTGGGTCTGGGGCTGGGTCTGGGGGTTGGGTCTGGCCTCAGTGAGGGGCTGGGTCTGGGGGCTGGGTCTGGGGGCTGGGTCTGGCCTCGGTGAGGGGCTGGGTCTGGGGGCTGGGTCTGGGGGCTGGGTCTGGGGGCTGGGTCTGGGGGCTGGGTCTGACCTCTGTGAGGGGCTGGGTCTGACCTCTGTGAGGGGCTGGGTCAGGCATTATTCTCTTGTCTAAACTGTCAGACAGCGGCTCTCATTTATAAGAGCATAAGTGTAGGGAATATTTTTTTCCCGTTGAAAAGCCGAAACCGTTGATTATTCATTTGTTGACTGATGTTTACTGTAATTTTAACACATCTTTCTGCTCAGCACTTTCTTCCTTCTAAAATGTGTTCATTTCCTTCACCGGTGCAGCTCCACATTTCACCAGCTCGTCCTCATTCCTGATGTGAGTGAGTGATGTGTAGAGCCGCGCGTGTGGACAGGAGGTGGAGTGTACAGGAGATGCTTTATAAGGATATAAGGATATACGGACATAAGGATATAAGGACATAAGGATATAAGGATATAAGGACTTAAGGATATAAGGACATAAGGATGTAAGGATATAAGGACATAAGGATATAAGGATATAAGAACATAAGGATATAAGGATATAAGAACATAAGGATATAAGGATATAAGAACATAAGGACATACGGACATAAGGATATAAGGATATACGGACATAAGGATATAAGGATATAAGGACATAAGGATATAAGAACATAAGGACATACGGACATAAGGATATAAGGATATACGGACATAAGGATATAAGAACATAAGGATATAAGGACATAAGGATATAAAGATATAAGGACATAAGGATATAAGGACATAAGGATATAAGGATATAAGGATATAAGGATATACGGACATAAGGATATAAGGACATAAGGATATACGGACATAAGGACATAAGGATATAAGGATATAAGGACATAAGGATATGAAGATATAAGGACATAAGGATATAAGGACATAAGGATATAAGGATATAAGGATATAAGGATATAAGGATATACGGACATAAGGATATAAGGACATAAGGATATACGGACATAAGGACATAAGGATATAAGGATATAAGGACATAAGGATATAAAGATATACGGACATAAGGACATAAGGATATAAGGATATAAGGACATAAGGACATAAGGACATAAGGATATAAGGATATAAGGATATAAGGATATACGGACATAAGGATATAAGGATATAAGGATATAAGGACATAAGGATATAAGATATACGGATATAAGGACATAAGGATATAAGGATATACGGACATAAGGATATAAGGACATACGGACATAAGGACATAAGGATATAAGGATATAAGGACATAAGGATATAAGGACATAAGGATATATGGACATAAGGATATATGGACATAAGGATATAAGGACATAAGGACATAAGGATATATGGACATAAGGATATAAGGATATAAGGATATATGGACATAAGGATATAAGGACATAAGGACATAAGGATATATGGACATAAGGATATAAGGATATATGGACATAAGGACATAAGGATATATGGACATAAGGACATAAGGATATATGGACATAAGGATATATGGACATAAGGATATAAGGACATAAGGACATAAGGATATATGGACATAAGGATATAAGGATATATGGACATAAGGATATAAGGACATAAGGATATATGGACATAAGGACATAAGGATATATGGACATAAGGATATAAGGACATAAGGACATAAGGATATAAGGACATAAGGATATAAGGACATAAGGATATATGGACATAAGGATATAAGGATATAAGGATATAAGGACATAAGGACATAAGGATATAAGGACATAAGGACATAAGGACATAAGGATATAAGGACATAAGGATATAAGGACATAAGGATATATGGACATAAGGATATAAGGATATAAGGATATAAGGACATAAGGACATAAGGATATAAGGACATAAGGATATAAGGACATAAGGACATAAGGATATAAGGACATAAGGATATAAGGACATAAGGATATAAGGACATAAGGACATAAGGATATAAGGATATATGGACATAAGGATATAAGGACATAAGGATATATGGACATAAGGACATAAGGATATATGGACATAAGGATATAAGGACATAAGGATATAAGGACATAAGGACATAAGGATATAAGGACATAAGGATATAAGGACATAAGGACATAAGGATATAAGGATATATGGACATAAGGATATAAGGACATAAGGATATATGGACATAAGGACATAAGGATATATGGACATAAGGATATAAGGACATAAGGACATAAGGATATAAGGACATAAGGATATAAGGACATAAGGATATATGGACATAAGGATATAAGGACATAAGGATATAAGGACATAAGGACATAAGGATATATGGACATAAGGACATAAGGATATATGGACATAAGGATATAAGGACATAAGGACATAAGGATATAAGGACATAAGGATATAAGGACATAAGGACATAAGGATATAAGGATATATGGACATAAGGATATAAGGACATAAGGATATATGGACATAAGGACATAAGGATATATGGACATAAGGATATAAGGACATAAGGACATAAGGATATAAGGACATAAGGATATAAGGATATAAGGACATAAGGACATAAGGATATATGGATATAAGGACATAAGGATATATGGACATAAGGATATAAGGACATAAGGATATAAGGATATAGGAGAGTTACTGTTGGACGACACAAACACAGAGGCTCAGCAGGTTCTGGTCAGGACTGGGATGGAGACACCAGGTGCCACAGGGGGGCGCCAGAGGCAAAACTTGTCCTTGTGTCCTTAGGCAAGACACATCACCCACATTGCCTAGTATGAAAGTGGTGTGTGTGAGTGTTGGTGGTGGTCGGAGGGGCCGATGGCGCAGATTGGAGCCTCGCTCCCGTCAGTCTGCCCCAGGGCAGCTGTGGCTACAATAGTAGTTTACACCACCGGGTCTGGAGTGAATGAATAATGCTGTAAAGAGTCTTTGAGTGTCCTGAAAAGTGCTGCATAAAACTGATGCATTATTACTATTATTATTATCGTTATTATTATTATTATTATTATTCCAAACCCAAACTCACCCTCTGCTCCTGAGTGGCCACGAAGGTCTGGAAACCCGGAGCGACTCCGAAGCCCAACTCATGGACGAAGGGCGGCTCAGCCTGACTGTGGATCTGCACACGAACCCCGGCCTCGAACGCTGTGTCCTCTGTGGAGAGACGGAGGAGAGGAGGAGAGGAGGAGAGGAGGAGAGGAGGAGGGGAGGAGGAGAGGAGGGGAGGAGGGAGGAGGGGAGGAGGGAGGAGGAGAGGAGTAGAGGAGGGAGGAGGAGAAGAGGAGAGGAGAGGAGGAGAGGAGGGGAGGAGTGGAGGAGGGGAGGAGGGAGGAGGGGAGGAGGGGAGGAGGAGAGGAGTAGAGGAGGGAGGAGGAGAAGAGGAGAGGAGGGAGGAGGAGAGGAGGAGAGGAGGGAGGAGGGGAGGAGGGAGGAGGGGAGAGAAAAAGAGAGGAAGAGACAGAGAGAGAGATGAGACAGAGAGAGGGAAAGCAGTGGAGAGAATGAGAGAAAAGGGGAGAGAAGGGGAGAGAGAGAGAAGGGGAGAGAGAAGGGGAGAGAGAGAGAAAGAGAGAGGGAGGAAGGTGAGAGAGGGAGAGGCACATGGGGTTAGAGTCTGAGTTTGTTGAAAAAGAACAGAGAAATAAACAGTGAAGCTGAAGCTGTGCTGAGTCGGGGGAAGAGTTTTGGGGCTGATGCGACTGCGGTGGAAAAACTGTTCTTAAAGGTGGAATATGGAACTTTTCTGGGGCTGTTTCACCACCTGTTTATCCCCACAGACGTTACTGTTTTGGAATGTTCCGCAGTTTGACTTTAAAACTCATCACTCGGGTGTAAATTATACAAAAAACATTGTTCCTGTGAGCTCGCCGCTCCACAGACCTGACCAGCAACAGTCTGCTGCCTTCATGCTCCAGTTTAATGCCACACTGTAGAACTTTTTTTGTTTTTTTAAGTGCAACAACTTTGTCTCTCTTTTTAAACTACTTTTTTTGAGAATATTTGCTTTATATGAAATGGATATGACTTGTTATATTTGCTTTTTTCACCTTGACTCATCTAATCAAGTTTAATTCACTCACTGAGGTCGTCGTTTTCGCAGTCGCTGAAGCTAAAAGTGGTTAAAGTGCTGCTGCCTGAAGGACACAGTGGATTCTGTGAGTGCTGTGATCAGCCTGTAGTCACAGAAAACGCAGTGTCCTTGATTTGTAATAAAACTTTTTAAATACAAAAACAGTGTGAACCAGTGAAAAAGATTTAAAGCACCTGGGAGGAAATCACTGGTTCGAAAACTGTGCTGTGGCTTCATGCTGAGGGAGTCGCACATGTATCTCTAATGGTGGAATGTTGAGGAGTTACCATGGTGACACAATGCACACATTAGCAAAAAACGGTCAAAAAATGTTTAAAATCATCTAAAAAGTCAAGAAAAAAATACAAAGTGATTTAAACAACACTTTCAGCAGCCTGTCGATACAATAAAGAGCGTTCAGGCTCCTGTTTAGGGGTTTGATTTTCAATAAAAAGGTGAGTGTGACAAACTGAAAAACTGATGATGCTGGTTCACTGATGACTGTCATTTTCTGCGTGAGAGACGTGTTTCACAGCACAAATCAGCTCAGCTCTTGTAGTTCAGTTACGTCAGTTCTTTATGGTCAGATGGTGTTAAAATAAAGCTCAGATTAAAGCCTAATAAAGCCTCAGACAGAGCAGAGCCTACAGTTAGCATCACACCCCCCAAAAAGAGTATGAATAAAACCTGACGATTTATTTACACATGAGCCGGATTCTCCATATGGCCCAGTGGCACCAACTATTCACAACCAGAGGGGGCGCCACATGACACAAACTTTACACTTGAAAATGTTAAATGGCCAAATGATGGTGGTGGTGATGGTGGAGATGGTGGTGGTGGTGGTGGAGATGGTGGTGGTGGTGGAGATGGTGGTGGTGGTGGTGGAGATGGTGGTGGTGGAGATGGTGGAGGTGGTGGTGGTGGTGGTGGTGGAGATGGTGGTGGTGGAGATGGTGGTGGTGGAGATGGTGGTGGTGGTGGAGATGGTGGAGATGGTGGTGGTGGTGTTGGAGATGGTGGTGGTGGTGGAGATGGTGGTGGTGGTAGTGGAGATGGTGGTGGTGGAGATGGTGGAGGTGGTGGTGGTGGTGGTGGTGGAGATGGTGGTGGTGGAGATGGTGGTGGTGGTGGAGATGGTGGAGATGGTGGTGGTGGAGATGGTGGTGGTGGTGGAGATGGTGGTGGTGGTGGTGGAGATGGTGGTGGTGGAGATGGTGGAGGTGGTGGTGGTGGTGGAGATGGTGGTGGTGGTGGTGGTGGAGATGGTGGTGGTGGTGGAGATGGTGGTGGTGGTGGTGGAGATGGTGGAGATGGTGGTGGTGGTGGTGGTGGTGGAGATGGTGGAGATGGTGGTGGTGGTGTAGATGGTGGTGGTGGGTCACCTGTGAGGTACAGTGGCTTCACACGGCCCAGGAGCCGTATTCCAGGCACAGTCCAAACTATGGCCCCAGATGAAATGTTTTGGCCCTCAGGCTCCAGGTGAATTGGTCCCTTCTACCGTCAGTCGTACTTTTTACTGCATGTTTTTAAAATCTACCTTCACCAGGCAAATGTAGTTTGTCCTTTTGAGAGTCTGAACAAAGCTGTAGTAAGTCATTCAAACCTGGTCCAAACGGACAGTTCCTCACAGTTTTGACCCTCAGTCTGTGAGCCTCCATCGGCCTCACGCTGCTCTGTGTTTTCATCTGTGGCTCTGGATGAATAAAGTTTGGACCTGCCGTACACTTTTGAGAATCTCCTTTCCAAATCGCTATAAACAGCAAGTCCTATATTGACGAGCTCCTGCAATGAAATGTGTCATGAGTTCATAATCCACTTTTACACTGAATGTTCTCCTTATTATCAGGCAGCACAGGGTGGAGCACAGGGTCCTGAAATTAGTTTGTGGGATTAGATACGGTTGAAAAGTTGCTGTAAAAAGCTGCTAATTAAATGGTCAAATTGGCTCTAAAAATGGTTTGTCAAAGGCCTTAAGGTCTTTTCTCCTTTTATCCAAAGGGCGGAGAATCAAACTTTGATGAAACCTCCGTGGCCGGGTCCAAAGCTCTCGTTCACCCAGACACCAGGAGAAAACTAAACATTTATGTGTACAAAGAGAGGAAGGTGCACAAATCAATAAAGCTCGTTCTCCTCGGTCAATAGTGAGAGGTCCCAGACGTTTCTATCACTGCGTCACTGTGGGCCCAAGACTCATCATATCGTCAAACGTCACTTTTACCCAACAAAATACAGAGAAAGGAGGAAATGTGCCACTCTTTAGTTTCACAGGCGTTATTCAAGTGCCTGTGGCAGGTCAGACTACAACACACCAGGTCATCCATAACTGTTCCCTTCAGAAACAACTCTAATGTCCACAGAAATAATTATCTGACAAATGCAAATATAAGAAAACACCTTCATTTGTTCAAATCATGTTTAAAGTATCAGAAAAAATTTAGTTTTAGTGTAAACTGTGTCCCTAGTTTGAACTCCACTGTAATTTTCAACATATTTTTCAACTTTTCTTTGCAAATTGCTTCTTGATTGATTTATATTATAGTAGTTATAATATCACCAAATGAAGCCAAAATGAGAACATCATAAAACTGTCACATGTACTTTAATGACTTTGACTGATGACTACTTTAATGTAGGTGTTTTAAAGTGCATTTCTTTTACAAAGTCGACTTTTCAGAACTTTTCACCTTGTGCTTGTTTCTCCTGAGTCTTTACTCACCTTTGTTGTGTTTGAAGTGATTGGTGTTTGCTTAATATGATTATCGTTAATTGCTTATCTGCAAGGCGCCGTTTTCTCCAGTTTTATTTTCTTAATAGGAGATACAAGTAACATTCAGCAGCATTGTGCAGTCATTTTGGTACAAATAGAAAAAAGAAAGAAATTCACATTATAACTGTAAGTGTACATTATATTATATATTATATTAGTATTGACAGGAGCTGTTTTGTTTCTAAACTTAACCCCGGCCCCTCACCCTCGTGTTGGAGCCACGATAAAGCAGAAAAATAAACGTGTATTGAATTGAAACCCGATATAATGCAAAGATAAAATATACTGTCGTTAGTCTCAAACCAATTTGCTTTACTGTGACTGTGCTGAAGATAAACATCAAATAAATAAATAGATAAAATGTTCCCCGGCGTTGACGACGAGGCAGCAGCCGTACGAGTGTGTCTTTATAATAATGAGATCCAGAACAGCAGTGATACGGCGCTGGCTTCACTCTGCACATGGAGCAGATACCATCACATTGTTTGTATTAAAGGTTCCCGACGTCTGGCTTCTTTATCTTGACAGCTTGGCCTTTGTTCACTTCAACAACACCAAAGTCTTATTTATTTTCCCAAAGGTGAGATGCAGGTTTTGAATACAAACTCACACAAAGCTTCGTGCACAACAAAACAGGTATTACGGTAAACACGCGCTGACAACTTGTTATTAGACCTGAATGGGCTGTGGAAGGAGGAAGGAACATGACAGAGGAGCGTCTACTGATAAAACTGGAGCTTCTGTCACAGGCCACAGAGAAACAAGTCAAGAAAGAAAGAAATGTGTTTGTGTGGAGTCACAGACATGGAAACAGTGGCACTAATTAAAAAGAGGGTTAAAAAGCGGTTCTGTTTGTGATGTGGTTTCATGCTGATGGTTTTCTTAGGCTACGAAAAGATAAAACTCAAAATACACAGACTTATGGTTATTGTGTGTTTGAACAGGGTGAGGTCGACTTTTCACTAACGATGGAGCTGACGCTCTTTCGGCTCTTTTATGGGATCTGAATCTTCTGGAGACTTTTTTGACATTTCTTTATATGACAGAAGTCAGTGTGTGAACGAACTTTATCTGCACATTTATCACAGAGCAACAGGGGCTCAGCTCTGTCACTGTGTCCTGAGGCAAAACACTTCACCTGTGTGTGTGTGTGTGTGTGTGTGTGTGTGTGTCTGTGTGTGTGTGTGTCTGTGTGTCTGTGTGTGTGTCTGTGTGTGTGTGTGTGTGTGTGTGTGTGTGTGTGTGTGTGTGTGTGTGTGTGTGTGTGTGTGTGTGTGTGTGTGTCTGTGTGTGTGTGTATGTGTGTGTGTGTGTGTGTGTGTGTGTGTGTGTGTGTGTGTGTGTGTGTGTGTGTGTGTGTGTGTGTGTGTGTGTGTGTGTGTGTGTGTGTGTGTGTGTGTGTGTGTGTGTGTCTGTGTGTGTGTCTGTGTGTGTGTCTGTGTGTGTGTGTGTGTGTGAGTGTGTGTGTGTGAGTGTGTGTGTGTGAGTGTGTGTGTGTGTGTGTGTGTGTGTGTGTGTGTGTGTGTGTGTGTGTATGTGTGTGTGTGTATGTGTATGTGTGTGTGTGTGAGTGTGTCTGTGTGTATGTGTGTGTATGTGTGTGTGTGTGTATGTGTATGTGTGTGTGTGTGAGTGTGTGTGTGTGTATGTGTGTGTGTGTGTGTGTGAGTGTGTGTGTGTGTGTGTGTGTGTGTCTGTGTCTGTGTGTCTGTGTGTGTGTGTGCGTGTGTGTGTGTGTGTGTGTGTGTCTGTGTCTGTGTGTCTGTGTGTGTGTGTGTCTGTGTCTGTGTGTCTGTCTGTGTGTGTGTGTGTGTGTGTGTGTGTGTGTGTCTGTGTCTGTGTGTCTGTGTGTGTGTGTGCGTGTGTGTGTGTGTGTGTGTGTGTCTGTGTCTGTGTGTCTGTGTGTGTGTGTGTCTGTGTCTGTGTGTCTGTCTGTGTGTGTGTGTGTGTGTGTGTGTGTGTGATGCAGACTGGCTTCATTCTGGAGACAGGAGATGAAGTGTGGAGGAGTAATGAGCTCAGTGTGGTGTTTGAGAGGCTTTGGTAAAGAATATAGAAGAGCAACGATTTACTATTATTACTATGAACTATTTACTATTATTACTATGAACTATTTACTATTATTACTATGAACTATTTACTATTATTACTGTTATTAAATGACAGAGGCTCAGATCTGTTTGAAACGGTCCCACTGAAGAGGTGGAGCCTGTTTACACTAATCACGACAGTTATTATCATTTAAAAATGATTTTTATTGATTATAATTTGGCATATTGATGCTGTGGAGGGAATCTTTTACTTTGTTTTCTGTTGTGATCTATAAGCTGAAGAATGTATTTTATGGGTTTATATAACTGTTAATTAACAAGTGCTAAAGTGTTTCTGTATTTCTGCCACATGTGGTGGTGTAAATCTGCTGTTCCTGGAGGATCTCAGGGCAGGACTCTGTCTTTATCCAGTATCATCAGAACAATGAGCTGCTGCTTTGTTCATTCTCCTCATGTAGAACAGTGGATCCAGTGGATCCTTGGGGTGAATCTGCTCGATGCCTCAGCTGAACCTGACCTTTAGTCTCTGTCTGGAGGTTCAGATGCTGTAGTTTGTTCTGCCTCATGTTGATGTGACGTTTGTCGACTGTAGAAGAGCCTGTTTTTGTTTTACTGTGGGTCAGATCAGGGACAGACGGACTTTTCATGAGGAACAGAAGGTTTTGTTTTCATTTTCTCTGTAATTGTGGCACAGTTGCTTTAATAAATCCAGACTCTTTGATTTAAGACGACTTCTCTCCAGTTTTTATTCTTCTCAGATTTAAAAATCCACAGCAGACGCCAAATATGTTTCTTGGGGCTAAAAGCTCTGGTGCTTCCTTCTCTGTATATAGATGTGGACTAAGGACGTCACCCACAGTGTTCAACTCCAGTCAAATGAAGCTCATGAGGCTAGCCGTGAGGGGTGAATTCAGAGCCATTTTAGACTAGAAATTTATTTACAGACAAAATAGTGAAATGAAAAGCCCAGGATCACGTAGAGCTGGTTAATACAAACATTAAGACCAAAATGACGAGGCTCATTGGAGCATTCACAGACAGAGGGGCGACGTTTTTCAGTGTAAAATCAATTGGAAACAGTCGATGGAGCCAGAAGCACCCCCATGCTCACTTCCTGTTTGCTATGTCCATTTACTATATACTAGTCAATCATAAATGAAAAAGTTCAATCATTTTTTCACTCATTTCAGAAAGTCAAACCTCTTGAAATGGACTCCTCAATTTGTACTTGTTTTAATTAATTCATTGCCATTTTTATGTCATTTTGATTGTTTTAAATTTAATAGTTTTAAATGTTTTTACCGCCTCTTGGCCAGCGCTCCCTTCAAAAAGAGTTTTTTTTTTAATCTCAATGGGATTTCCCTGTTCAAATAAAGGTTAAAAAAAGAGGCTGAGATTGACAAGTGGATTAACCAATCACAGAGAGACATGCTTCAGTGAAAAAAAAAAAAAAACTCAGAAAAAAGGAGAAAAATCAACATAAAGGACTAAGAAACAACATGGATTTTTACAAAGCACCAAACTATTATCTCAGGTAAAAGAAATGATATATTTTGAGAAAAGAGCGCCGCATTTGAGAAACACATTTTCCCATGTTTGGACAGAGGTTTTTCAGGCTCTTTGGTCCTTTTCTAGTCTCTTATGGATTTGAACAGACGTAGAAGTGACCTGGAGTGAGGGATGTGCCCCTTTACCGGCCGTGCATCCAAAACAGACCCAGGTCCTTTTGGTCCTGCAGTGCACAGTTGTAGGGTTCAGGTTCGTCACTTACAGTCACTTTAACTCCTCATGTTCCCAGTTCTGTTTTATTGATTATTATTATTGTTATTTATTTAGTGCTTAAACGCCCTTATCTCAGTTTGGTTCAACAGCAAGAATTATAGATAAGTGGTGACCAGGATTTTATTTGGCAGGTTTAAAATAGTTTAAATACTTTTAAACAAACGGATACAACATGCTGGACCAGATTCAGATTCGGAGGTAAAACTTTGTGGTCTAAGAAAGTTGATAATTCAGAATCAAGGACAGGCAAAAGTCTATGGGGTAAAGCATCGAAATGAAATTTTAAATTCTTTGTTTTGCTCAGCCCAACATGTTTGCAAAGTGTCCTACATGCTGTTTATAACACCGGAGTTTCTACAGTGGCCTAGATGGGACAGACCAAACTCCAGCAAAGAGAAAAATACCCCCAAAAGTTTCATCCAACAGCATTATGAGACTTTTGGGTTGGGGCTGTCACCTGCTCGCTTGGATATATCACTGCTCTGCCTGGAACTCAAAGAACAGCAAAAGTTCCTTGGACTCTGTCTACCAGTCCGGCCTGAAATGTACGACATTAAACAGCTCTGCCTTACATTTATTCAAATACAGGTGGTTTTATAGCTCAAAATGCTTAGAAAAACAGGCAGACTGACTGTGAGCTGTTCTGTTCCACCTTGTGATGTCGGGAAGTGTTAGTTTTCAAGTAAAACGCTGCCATTTACCTTTTATGAAATCATCCAAATGATTCTAGTGAAGGTGTACGGAGTTTAAAAACACAGTGGAGCACTTCCTGTTTTCAATTCAGTTTTATTTCTATAGCCCAGAATCACAACAAGAGTTTTCCCAGTGTTCTTCACAGTGAAAAACATGGAAACCTGATCTGACACCAGCAAACACACTGTCCCATCCTCAGTCTCATAAACACACCATCCTGGTGCCAGAGCAAAAACCCACGGGCAGGTGCATTGTGGGAAAACTCTCTCCAGACAAACCCACCGGCAGGTGCATTGTGGGACATTGTGGAAACTCTCTCCAGACTCTGTCGCCAACAGCTGTGGCCATGCGGCACCTTCAGACCTGAGCTCTGAGGAACCAGTCCCTTTATCGAGCAGGGTTCAGACGGACAGACAGACGTTTTACCACATGACATCACAAAGTGTGTTCAGTCTGAGAGAAGAACCGTCTGTATCTGCAGAGTCTGTGTGTTAAACATGTGAATGAAACAACACAGCTCCAGGTCTGTTTGTGGTGAGGAAACGACATTATAACAGATCAGAAAATACAGGCTCTTTAAATACAGTGTCATATTGTTATTTACTGTATATTTATAAGATTTCCTGATGTGCGCTGATCCCCACTTTGAGAACCACTGCCTCACTCAGGAACACCTGAGCTGCTTTTCACTTGTGCTTTCTTAGGACCGCAGGTGAAGCCATTTAAATACAGCACAACTCTTAGATATTCTAGTTGCAAAGTTAATATTGATTTCCTTTGGTGCTTTGTGGAGGCTGCACACTGAGAGCGGTGCTTTACTCACAGCCTCTCAGTGTGGTACAGATGTTCAGTTGTAAAGATGTGGCTCCTTCATTAAAGCAAAGACTGATGGGCTTCAGCAGCTGCTGTTTAAGGATGGGAGACTAATTACTGTGTTACATTTGTGTGCAGCACAGTTACTGCAGGGAGCTTTAAGTTATGACGCTGTTACCCGGAGCTGTGTTGTGTTTCATTCTTACGTGTTGGAGTAATCCTGGATTATTGGGCTGTCTGCACCTCCACAGCTCAGAATGTTCTGTTCCACTTTGTGATGTCATGTAGTATAAAAAAGGATTTTATAGCAGAGTTAAACTCAATTGAATTAAGCAGATTCATCTTAAAAGGCCAATTTTAAGATTTTTTTACTTAATAAAATGAGATTTTTTTTACTTGTTTCAAGATATTTCATCCTGATTTATCTTATCTCGATATTACAACTTATTCTAAACACTTTTTATATTAACTCAGTCCAGGTTAAGCCTCTTTAACTTCCTTCTCAAACCAATAAGGTGAAAAATCTTGTCATAAATACTTGAAACTCGTGTTTTCTGCTCAGAACAAGATTCATATTTCGTCTTGTTTTAAAAAAAATTTGGTAAGTGAAAAGTTCTTACTGCACTGGCAGAAAATTTCACTTAAAATATGGCATTTTTACCTCAATTTTTTTTATTTTTTTGATAGGCCTTTTTTGCAGTGCATCTACATTTGCCCCTTTGTGCATTAGAGACTGAAAAGGTGTTTTGTGTTTGAGAGAAGAACTCAGCCGAAATATGCAGGATTTGTGTTAAACGTGTAAATGAAACAAAACACAGCTCAGGGTATTTTTTCATGAGGAAACAACATTAACATCTAACTAACATTTTTGATGGGTTCAGTTTTTGATGCTGTGAGTCTCCTGTGGCACTGGTCCCTGCGCTAACACCATCAGCCTGTGGCACTGGTCCCTGCGCTAACACCATCAGCCTGTGGCACTGGTCCCTGCGCTAACACCATCAGCCTGTAGCACTGGTCCCTGCGCTAACACCATCCGCCTGTGGCACTGGTCCCTGCGCTAACACCATCAGCCTGTGGCACTGGTCCCTGCGCTAACACCATCAGCCTGTGGCACTGGTCCCTGCGCTAACACCATCAGCCTGTGGCACTGGTCCCTGCGCTAACACCATCAGCCTGTAGCACTGGTCCCTGCGCTAACACCATCAGCCTGTAGCACTGGTCCCTGCGCTAACACCATCAGCCTGTAGCACTGGTCCCTGCGCTAACACCATCCACCTTCATCCTGCTCATGAAACTACTGCACAACACACCTCCTGTGGCACTGGTCCCTGCGCTAACACCATCAGCCTGTGGCACTGGTCCCTGCGCTAACACCATCCGCCTTCATCCTGCTCATGAAACTACTGCACAACACACCTCCTGTGGCACTGGTCCCTGCGCTAACACCATCAGCCTGTGGCACTGGTCCCTGCGCTAACACCATCAGCCTGTGGCACTGGTCCCTGCGCTAACACCATCAGCCTGTGGCACTGGTCCCTGCGCTAACACCATCAGCCTGTAGCACTGGTCCCCGCGCCGAACACCATCAGCCTGTGGCACTGGTCCCCGCGCTAACACCATCAGCCTGTGGCACTGGTCCCCGCGCCGAACACCATCAGCCTGTAGCACTGGTCCCCGCGCGAACACCATCAGCCTGTAGCACTGGTCCCCGCGCTAACACCATCAGCCTGTGGCACTGGTCCCGCGCTAACACCATCAGCCTGTAGCACTGGTCCCTGCGCTAACACCATCAGCCTGTAGCACTGGTCCCTGCGCTAACACCATCAGCCTGTGGCACTGGTCCCTGCGCTAACACCATCAGCCTGTAGCACTGGTCCCTGCGCTAACACCATCAGCCTGTAGCACTGGTCCCTGCGCTAACACCATCAGCCTGTGGCACTGGTCCCTGCGCTAACACCTTCAGCCTGTGGCACTGGTCCCTGCGCTAACACCATCCGCCTGTAGCACTGGTCCCTGCGCTAACACCATCCGCCTGTAGCACTGGTCCCTACGCTAACACCATCCGCCTGTGGCACTGGTCCCTGCGCTAACACCATCCGCCTGTGGCACTGGTCCCTGCGCTAACACCATCAGCCTGTGGCACTGGTCCCTGCGCTAACACCATCCGCCTGTGGCACTGGTCCCTGCGCTAACACCATCCGCCTGTGGCACTGGTCCCTGCGCTAACACCATCCGCCTGTGGCACTGGTCCCTGCGCTAACACCATCCGCCTGTGGCACTGGTCCCTGCGCTAACACCATCCGCCTGTGGCACTGGTCCCTGCGCTAACACCATCCGCCTGTGGCACTGGTCCCTGCGCTAACACCATCAGCCTGTGGCACTGGTCCCTGCGCTAACACCATCCGCCTTCATCCTGCTCATGAAACTACTGCACAACACACCTCCTGTGGCACTGGTCCCTGCGCTAACACCATCAGCCTGTGGCACTGGTCCCTGCGCTAACACCATCAGCCTGTGGCACTGGTCCCTGCGCTAACACCATCAGCCTGTGGCACTGGTCCCTGCGCTAACACCATCAGCCTGTAGCACTGGTCCCTGCGCGAACACCATCAGCCTGTGGCACTGGTCCCTGCGCTAACACCATCAGCCTGTGGCACTGGTCCCTGCGCGAACACCATCAGCCTGTAGCACTGGTCCCTGCGCGAACACCATCAGCCTGTAGCACTGGTCCCTGCGCTAACACCATCAGCCTGTGGCACTGGTCCCTGCGCTAACACCATCAGCCTGTAGCACTGGTCCCTGCGCTAACACCATCAGCCTGTAGCACTGGTCCCTGCGCTAACACCATCAGCCTGTGGCACTGGTCCCTGCGCTAACACCATCAGCCTGTAGCACTGGTCCCTGCGCTAACACCATCAGCCTGTAGCACTGGTCCCTGCGCTAACACCATCAGCCTGTGGCACTGGTCCCTGCGCTAACACCTTCAGACTGTTGCAATGTTCCCTGCGCTAACACCATCCGCCTGTAGCACTGGTCCCTGCGCTAACACCATCCGCCTGTAGCACTGGTCCCTGCGCTAACACCATCCGCCTGTGGCACTGGTCCCTGCGCTAACACCATCCGCCTGTGGCACTGGTCCCTGCGCTAACACCATCCGCCTGTGGCACTGGTCCCTGCGCTTAACACCATCCGCCTGTGGCCCTGGTCCCTGCGCTAACACCATCCGCCTGTGGCACTGGTCCCTCGCGCTAACACCATCCGCCTGTGGCACTGGTCCCTGCGCTAACACCATCCGCCTGTGGCACTGGTCCCTGCGCTAACACCATCCGCCTGTGGCACTGGTCCCTGCGCTAACACCATCCGCCTGTGGCACTGGTCCCTGCGCTAACACCATCCGCCTGTGGCCCTGGTCCCTGCGCTAACACCATCCGCCTGTGGCCCTGGTCCCTGCGCTAACACCATCCGCCTGTGGCCCTGGTCCCTGCGCTAACACCATCCGCCTGTGGCCCTGGTCCCTGCGCTAACACCATCCGCCTGTGGCACTGGTCCCTGCGCTAACACCATCCGCCTGTGGCAATGGTACCTCGCGCTAACACCATCCGCCTGTGGCACTGGTCCCCTGCGCTAACACCATCCGCCTGTGGCACTGGTCCCTGCGCTAACACCATCCGCCTGTGGCACTGGTCCCTGCGCTAACACCATCCGCCTGTGGCACTGGTCCCTGCGCTAACACCATCCGCCTGTGGCACTGGTCCCTGCGCTAACACCATCCGCCTGTGGCACTGGTCCCTGCGCTAACACCATCAGCCTGTGGCACTGGTCCCTGCGCTAACACCATCAGCCTGTAGCACTGGTCCCTGCGCGAACACCATCCGCCTTCATCCTGCTAATGAAACTACTGCACAACACACCTCCTGTAGCACTGGTCCCTGCGCGAACACCATCAGCCTGTGGCACTGGTCCCTGCGCTAACACCATCAGCCTGTGGCACTGGTCCCTGCGCTAACACCATCAGCCTGTAGCACTGGTCCCTGCGCGAACACCATCAGCCTTCATCCTGCTCATGAAACTACTGCACAACACACCAGGTTTGAGAAGTTGTTGTGTACAGTTTTGTATCTTGCTGTGGTACATTGATTTATGGAGAATTGTGGTGTGGGAGCTTGGGTGACGTCGGCTTATGGGCTGAGCAGGGGACAAAATCTTACAGCTAAACGTAAGGAGGGTTCAAATAGAGATCGCTAAATTACTGAGACATGCATAGATGATGTTTAAAGCCTCTACAGGCACGTTTATGATGAGGGAATGGTGTTATAACATGGTAGAAACAAAACATATCCCTTCTTTAATCTTTTTTATGTCCATCCATCCATCCATCCATCCATCCATCTTCTCCCGCTTAATCTGGCTGGGTCGCGGGGGCAGCTTGCTGCCCAATCCTCATAGCACCTGACCCCCCCTATGAACCCCTCTGCAGGTGGTGAGCCCACAGGAGGGCTCTTTTTTATGTACATTACCTTATTTTCAAATGTTTTTCTGTCTCAGTAGATGTTTTTGTTCTCTCGTAGTTTAGTGTGATGATGACGGTAGGACCTTTTTTCTGATATCAAATAGTACAGACCATCTCAGGATTGGAATAAAAATCTTTTATTAAAAAAGCTTTTATCTGATAAGTGTAATATCAATTTATGAAGTAAAAGGATTGTACCAAACTGCAAAATGTGAGATTTCTGTGAACCACTCAAGCTGTGCATTACTCAAACACTCACAGATCAATCCAAATGCTTTAAATCTGGGCCTGTTTTTCCCAGAGCGCCCGGATCCTCCTCCTCATGTGTCCTTCTGTCTTTCTACTCAAAACATCTGTGCACTTCCCTTTCTACAGCTGGACTGAGCTGCTCAAAATAAACAGGAGGACTGCAGGAAGGTGGACACTTGGTCAGTGAAAAGAGTATTCATCATTCACATTTCTGAGATAAAATGTTTTTGTTTGTTTCATTTTGCAGGTCAGTTTAAATCAGGTGAAACAAACAGCATTATGTTCACTTCACTAAATGTATATTTCTCTGACACTAGGCTCTTGTTATCTTTTTTACTACTTATTTAGAATTTAATTATTATACATACTGTATATATGTTATTATATATACTGTATATATGATATTATACATACTGTATATATGTTATTATATATACTGTATATATGTTATTATACATGCTGTATATATGTTATTATATATACTGTATATATGTTATTATACATGCTGTATATATGTTATTATACATACTGTATATATGTTATTATACATGCTGTATATATGTTATTATATATACTGTATATATGTTATTATACATGCTGTATATATGTTATTATATATACTGTATATATGTTATTATACATACTGTATATATGTTATTATACATGCTGTATATATGTTATTATACATGCTGTATATATGTTATTATACAGTCTGTGGTCTGAGCCCAGAGCCTCAGATCCACACAGACCTGTGGATAATCACATGGCAAAGAAAATAACTACAGCGATCTCTAAATGGGTAAGAACTGCTTTACATTATGACTTTAAAACGGTCTTGAAATGCAAAATAACCATTTTGATATTTAAATAAACTGTATCATTTGTCAGCCCTAATTCTAATATACTGTGATGTGTGAGCTGCTGTGTCCAAGTCATTCTGTGGATCAGTAAAGTGTGTCTAAGTCTAGAAAAGTCAGGAAAAGCTTTGAGTAGGTCAGTTTGACACATGAGGCGTGACAGGTCGGGCTGCACCTTAAAACACGACACTAAAGCACAGATTATGTTATGACATTTAAGACTTTTACCTTTAGTTTGTCACCTCAGTGTCTAAGCTGACAGAGAAAGACTCTCCTGCTCACCCTGTCTGTACTTTGGATGGATTCTTCATGCTGATAACACAGGTGGAGGTGTTACAGGGGCCTCCTACAGCTCACTAACTCCACCTTCTTCTAAGAAGCACAGCAAAGAATTTATGAATTATAATTAACCAAAATATGATGAATAGAATGACTATTAAAATAGTAAATGTATATTTTTCATGCCTAAATTTACTTTCTGCCCTAATAAACAGATAATGGTGTATGTTTTATAGGCCTCTAACAAAATGAGCAAAACTGAGCAGCTCTCCGGCATTTTAGTTTTGTTAAAGTAGCTCACGGGAGGAAGAAAGGTTGGAGACCCTGTATTACAGTTTTTACTTCCTGTATGTTTGTTGTACTCAGCTATTTTACACAAACTGGTAACTGATGTAAAACTATGATAAATACCAGGTCTTAACCCTTTAGATGTCTCTGTTTTACCCTAACGCTAAAAACAGCTCAAATAAGATTCCCATTTGGGGCAGAGAGTTCCTTACAGAAGCAATTACTAACCTAAGTGGGGCTTTCCAGCTCAAAGGTTTGGCTGAAAAAAGATCTCAGGCCAAATCCATAAACTTCATTTCACCACAAATGGGGCGAATCATCAGAGCAAAGGCCTGAATGTGATGCATCACTACTTAAAAATCCATTGTTTGGTGACCTTTAAGACGTGTTTTAATGTTCCTCCTCAAAAACATACCTTGAGTTAGTCTGTCTACATTTCCAAAGCTCAAAATGCTCTTTTCCACCTTGTGATGTCATTAAGTGGTAGTTACCTTTTACATGTTGTTCAGTGGAGATGGGCAACGCCAGGACTGAAATTATTCAAATGATTCTAGTGGAGTGTGGAGTTTAGAAACACAGTGGAGACAGAGCACTTCCTGTATCACCACATGACATCACTGGGTGTTTTTGGTTTGGGGAGAGAACTGTGTGCAGCGCTGTGGTAACTGCAGTATTACAATATGATCAGTCACACTGCACGAGGGTTCAGGTCACCGCAGTAACAGCATTTTGCATTTTAATAAGGCCCCACACACACGCCCGGCATCATTTTACTATTAACTATGAACCGGCTCATGTCCACGTGGCTCTGAGCAAAAGGGTTTAAATACTGGGACCCGACCTGAACGCACTCACATTAAAACTAATGTGCTGCAGCCACTGGCTGTCGTATCGTTTGTATTTTGTATTTTATTTTGACCTCCATTAGCTGTGGAATCACAGCGATTCTTCCTGGAGTCACTGACCCATGTGAGGGTCTTTTTTGGGCTGATGGGGGAAACCGGAGCCTGGAGGAACCCCACTGAGACACGGGGAGAACATGCAAACGCCACGCTCAGGGATCGAACCTGAAACTTCCTGCTGTGAAGTGCTACCCACCCATGCTTCCCCCACTGGATTTGTTTGTGTAAAGTGTTAAAATGACCCTTTGTTTTACTGTTCACACAGTTTAGGACCTGTGTGAAGTGGCACACACACTTACAGGGTCTAGTGCACACAGAAGCTGTAAGAGTTTGGGACTAAACCACCTGGATCATGGAGCGAGGATCTGACGCAGTGTGTACGAGCTCTGGACGCCTCTGTCCAGGTGAGAGGCTTTGTTTTTGCCTGGATGATTTGTGTCTGCTTCATGCTGGAGCATCGCTCGTGCAATTTCAATGCGCAGCTATAAAATTATTCATAACGTGTCTGCTCTCGTCTCTCGCTGTTTTCATTTGGTGATAATTGCATCAGGACTGAAGTTGTCCTCTTTGTGCAGGTAAGACATGCAAATACAACAGTCCTGTGCCCTTGTCAGGTTAATCAGAGCTACAGAATCTGCTTTAGGCGAGGCTAAGACTCACCTGCTTTTCCTCTTCTCACTGAGTGATCCGACCTGTGCAGCACTACTACTGTTAGAATAAAATGCTTATAATGATGAAGTTATTAAAAATGTACATCAAGCTAAAAGTAGTCTCAAGGAATGATACAAACCAGGCTCCTTCTGCATGAAAGAGCCTTTGTTAAGAGTCTGTGTGGCATGACAGCACTATATCTGCTAAAACCAGATGTTTGAACTTTTGACCTCTGCTAGAGGGGACAAAATCACTCCTCAACCATATATCTGTGCTTATCTGATGAAATGTAAACCTAAAGCATGATATACTTTGACCATGCTGTCTATTGTAAACCTAATACTGACATGATGTATTGTAATGACACAATAAAAGATCGTGCCAGAGAGACGGGGCTTTGGGAGTGGCGTGGACGGGCTCAGAGAAGCGCACGTCTTGTCTCCCCCGTATGCATGTAAAAGAGAACTGGCTCAGGTGAGTTAATCCTCAATTGTGGTAGGAGACTGGCATTTATATAAATTGTCAGAGTATTTTCACTGCTTGTGATTTTATATTTTATGACAACTGCCCAGGGGAAGAAAGAACAGGTTTGGTGAACAGTTTGGTCGATAATCACTGTGGCACTCGTCCTTAACTCAGGACATCCACTTGGATTAAATGGGGACATATAAGGGACACAGTGAGTACGAGTGTACTGCTCTCTGGGGGTTTATCAGAATAATATATCCTGGTAACTCTGTAAAACTACATTACACTACTGCACATGTGCCTGTCTGTCACTTAGGCCTGGCTCTGGTTTTACACACATATTTTTCTCTGTGCTGTACCACACACTGTGCTGCAGAGACACACAGTTACCACAAGGGAAATTCCTAAACCACAACAGCCCTGAACGTGTTAAACATGTGAATGAATAAAACACAAGTCCAGTGTGAGGAAGCATTACAATATATCAGAGAACAGTATAATACAGGACCTTTAATGAGTTAAATTATTAGATCCAGTGCAATGAAAGGATTTAATTGAAGCGTGTAACTTTTTAGCCAAAATAAACTATAATAAAAGTACATTTCCCGTCGCTTATCTGAGCGGTGCCTCTGATTTGACCTGGACGGCTGTACCTTTAAATTGAAGCAAATATCTTGACAAAGAAGAATCCTTCCAAACTCATAAAAACTCACCACTATCTTCCATAGACTTCCATTTGTTGCCGGGTAAACAGAGAAGAAACGACATGTTTCTGTTTACACTTTAAAGGCCGAGCGCTGCTGCTCTTGTCACTTTAATTTTCCCAAAGACGACTTGATAAAACACATCCGGGGTAATAGAGAGTGATGTATGAAGCCGCTGTCGTCATCTGAATGAGAGACTCACTGTATTTCATCACCTCCATCTGACTGAGCGCAGCAGCTGTGGGGCAGGTAATTTAGGCTGTTCACCTGCTCCAGTCATAACTTATAACTGAAATAAGGCGGAGAAGAGCCTCCGTCTGTGCCCTTCAGCCTCCTCTGTCTACAGCAGCACAACAAGGGAAGATGCTCTGAGTCAGTGTTTCCCAAAGACAGTTCAGGGAGACGGAGCAGACCAAATATTTGGAGAGGAGATGTGTTGATTGTGCATGATGAAATTTTGAGGGAAGTATTTACGAGTGGATCACAAACTTTTCACTGCATCTTCACAAAAAACTCACAAAAAACTTAAAGGGTCCATATCACTCTGTTTTTGAGCTACACTGTGTTATAATGTTTCTTCATCAAAAACATACTTGGAGTTGTGTTTTGCTTCATTCACACACGTTTAACACAGAAATCCAGAACATTTGGATCATTTTAGGACTTGAATTGCTGACTAAAGGGTTAAATGTCGTTATTAACATAAAAACTACCACTTCATGACATCACAAGGTGAAACAGAGCATTTTGAGATGTAGACAGCCTAAAATAATTTTAAAAAACTCAATAGTGTGTGAATGAAACCAACTCCAGGTATGTTTTAGGAAATAACAAGGTTCTAACATGGTGTAAAGCTCACAAGAGTCCACTTTGTGTAATATAGGACCTTTAAAGATGCATTATGTGACTTTTTGGGTGCTTGTTTCCATGGTGATGTTATTACCTGGCTTGGGACGCTCCATAATATGCCATTTAGGGCATTTAGCTTCTCTGTTTTGCATTAAGTAAAGCAATAACATCTCCACGGGCACAAACAGGTGGCTCCTTACACTGGAAAAGTTACATAAATTTACTTTGCAAAATTGCAGAACTGAACTTATCCCCCGCTCGTCACACTGGGATTTCACCAAAGCAAGCAGACGATTTTAGTATTTTGTGTTTTGGAAAAATGACTAAATCCTAGTCTATATCGCCATAGCAACAGCGAAATAAATGCTTAACTATTGTGAGTGAAATGTAGGAACCAGCTTCATTTAAAACACAGAAATGAGACGTTTACAGAGGCCACAGCAAACAGGCTTTTCACATTCACTTCACACTTTTTACAGTTCATGGGTTAAACATCTTTGCATTTATTTGCCTTTTGGATGTTTCATGGCAAAGTGCAGTTGCTTATAGGGAAATCTGGCTCTTTCTCCCAAAGCTAAACCAGGGAAACTGCTTTTATTTGAGTTTAAGTGTTTGAATAGTGCCGCCCACTGTACCTCTGTGAGCTCCTGCGTCCTCCTGTCCTGCCTGGTCCCTGTGGAGGGAATCTTTTACTTTGTTTTCTGTTGTGATCTATAAGCTGAAGAATGTATTTTATGGGTTTAGATACTGTTAATTAACAACTGCCAAAGTGTTTCTGTATTTCTGCCACATGTGGTGGTGTAAATCTGCTGTTCCTGGAGGATCTCAGGGCAGAACTCTGTCTTTATCCAGTATCGTTAAAACTATGAGCTGCTGCTTTGTTCATTCTCCTCATGTAGAACAGTGGATCCAGTGGATCCTTGGGGTGAATCTGCTCGATGCCTCAGCTGAACCTGACCTTTAGTCTCTGTCTGGAGGTTCAGATGCTGTAGTTTGTTCTGCCTCATGTTGATGTTGTGACGTTTGTCGACTGTAGAAGAGCCTGTTTTTGTTTTACTGTGGGTCAGATCAGGGACAGACGGACTTTCCATGAGGAACAGAAGGTTTTGTTTTCATTTTCTCTGTAATTGTGGCACAATCGCTTTAATAAATCCAGACTCTTTGATTTAAGACGACTTCTCTCCAGTTTTTATTCTTCTCAGATTTAAAAATCCACAACAGCAGCTCCTCCTGAGCCAAGGACCAGCCTGAAGCTCAGAGGCGGCAGAGGCTTTGTGAAGCTGCACCAAAACTGTGGGATGAGCTCCTTTTGCACATTAGACTCTCCTGTTCCTGTGTTTAAATCTCTTCTTAAACCCCACTTGTTCTCTTTGGCCTTTGACACAGTTTGAGATGTTGACATTTTATTAGATTCTGTTTCTAGTCATATGTGGTTTTATTGTTTTTTATTTAATTATGTTCTTTGGTTTTAGAGCATGTTATAAATACACTTACAGTTGCAGAAGGTGCAGGGTGTTTGACTGACAGACATTATAACCAATCAGATGCTGCCGTTTTCTCCTTTTGGCTGACGCTGGTGCCACGTGTTTTAGTTGTCTTCAGTGCGTCGGGTGGAGCTTGTGGATGCAAGTCTCGTGTGCGTATTAAAGAAGTGAGAAGAGGTTTAAAACCTCTTGAGGCCCACCTCAAACTGGCTGTTTTTCTCGAAATGTGCATACCCAAATATTAAAGCTTATTGTTTGGGCACCTTACACTCTAGAGGCTTTGTGGATGCATAATTTGAAAGCTAAGTCCTTCTAGTTTATGTAGATATGTCTTAGATTTGTCTAGAAGACTCACAGCTTGCAGTACACTTGTTCAAACATGCCCAAAAAGTAGTTTTTTTGGCCTCGGAAAAAAAAATGCAAAAATAAAAGGCCTTCCTGAAGACATACTTCATGCTATGCATTTCAAACTCACCACAGCAACTGTCCATAGTTTTGGCAACAACTGTGCCAAAGTTCAGACCTCTAGATACAACTATTTTGAAAATGTGGACCTTTTTGTATGAAATCGTACATCTGTCACAGATTTGGCACATCTGTGCCAAATGTGCCAAATTACTTTACATGCATTTTTATCACTCTACTAGCAATATAAAACATATTTTGTCACTTTGGGGACTATAAATATCACTTATAACCTGATTTTCAAAGTTTTTTCAGATAATTATATTTTAGCACTGTAACCATTATTAACCATTATTATTTATTATTATTATTTTTTTTTTTGTTTTGTTTGCTTCTTAGCCTTAGAAATCGTAAAATTAGTGCTAATAGTGCTACACTTTATCGAAAAACTCTGAAAAACTGCGCAGACGCTGTGCGTAATGATCCAGACCATCCATGTCCCATCTCCAAAATGGCGGCTTGGCACCAATGCGCACTGTTGCTGTGCCCTGATCTGACCTCAGATCTGACTGTCCCACCTCTTTTTGGAAAGCTTTACTGATTGGCTACAAGATTTTGTGATTGACAACCTGATTGTCCAATGATGCATTACGTTTTGCCGTCGTGACGCACGGAGATGCTTTGGATACTTTGTCTCAACATGGACGCCCCGGCTTCACCCACACGGGTCTGACTCCGGTGAACTTTCATGGAAAACTCCGCGGAATGTCTTGTTTTGAAGCTAAGACTTGGGGGAAAACAACCATACCCTAAGTGAGCTGCCAAAATGGAAGCTATGTTTACAAAGCCATGCGCAAAAATGGATTTATTGTTGGAGGAGCTACGTTCGAACGCAGACAATGGGCTTTCGGCTGGATAGCAACGACACGGAGCGTCTTATGAAGAAAAAACAAGTGGATATTTTTATTCTGTGGACTATGAGGAACAGAAAAAGCACTAACACTTCTGGATTGAATGTGATTTGAAGCTGGAGTAGCAGTCAAAAGGTAAGAAATGCGAGATTTCTGATTTGTTTATGGTACAGTTTGATTGCGGGCAAAGTTTTTGGAATGTGTTTTGGAAAGAAATGAACATAATGTGCATTTTGTGGTGTATGTAAGCTTTCAAATGATATATAGGAAGCTCATATTGACTAAAGGGATATTAAATGAATTACGTTAGAAAGAAAAAGAACCGGAACCGTCCCTGATCAGGGACGGTGGGCAGATATGCACATCAACATGTTTGCAGAGTGTTTAAAAGTTGTTCGCAGGAATAGATTATAGGAAATGTGTGTTTAAGGGCCAGTTACATGTTTATTTGTGTTATAAGGAAATGCTAATGGCCCTCTGTTATTACGGAGCTTCTATATTTTGAATCTATATTTTTTCCCTCTGTTTGTATATTTCAGGACCACACACACACACACACACACACGCACACACACACACACACACACACACACAAAAAGTTTGGCAGGTTTTTTAAGTCATAAAACCTCATCTTTCTTCGTGCATTTTGACCCACGCTCCCTGGCGGTCACAACAGTCATAAACCACACGACTCGCTCCCCCAAAACTGAAACCGACCTATAATAAAAGCTAATGTCTCCTTTAACTGATGAGTCGAAATCAGAGCTAAACGAATTTAAACTTGAAAGAGGCAAGAATTTAATGATGCCTTTATAACATGAGTAAAGTGACAGAACGAACAGAAAGCAGAGCCAGTCTCTAGAAGAATCATCCACCATTTTCTTTCCTCTTTTATCTTGTGGCACCTCAGTATCGGACTCTGACAGCGGAATCCTTTTGACAGTGTAGATCAATAATGCGCCTTCACACGTCTGGACTTCAGGATATTGTGCTCTGATGCAGCAGTAATGGTGCTGCTGTACATTTTCAAGACGGATCCCACTGCAAGAATGAGACTTTAAGACTTTTTGTGGTCGACCCTTCCAGAAGTGACATATATTTCATGTTTTAAGACCAGAAACCTCCTGGTTATGAGAAATGCTCCACTGTGTTGAAATGAACAGAACGTTTGGAGCTTTGGAGATGTTGACAGACGAATAATAAAGTCTAACTTGGCTTAAAGATCACAAGAGTCAATTTAGCATCATATTTCCATAGTGATGTTACTGCCTGTCTTGGAATGCTCCACAGTGCGGCATTTAACTTATATGTTTTGACTAATATATTATGTTTTAAAACGATAAAACAAATGTTGAAATGGGTTTAAATATTTGCCAAAAAGTAAACAAAATCTAACTTGAAGATCCATTTTTAAAGTTGAAGAATGTGACTTCTGGTGCGTGATGAGTAAAATGAAGATGTTATTGTCAAATTGCTGTGTTCTGTGATTTTTGACCTGCTGTTCTGCTTGTTTTGGTGCTAATCAGTGCGTCAGTTAACTGGGCTAAACACTATGACACTGTGATGTTTTCTAACAAGGCTCTAGTGTTACTCACATCTGTTCGTGTGTTTTTTCAGTCGCTAAAACAGCCCAGGTTTTTCATAGTTTGTGATGTTTCGTGGCTAACGCTAATTTCCTAGTGGAGCTCAACAGTGGCCACCGGGTCTGGAGGTTAATTTTCCATTCATTTTTCTCATAGACTTTTTGAAAAATTCAAAGATCAGGGATGCAAAAATGTTCTGCAAAATGTTTTAATAATTTTGCAGTTTATAAAGTTTCAGAACAGACTTGAAATTAAATAATGGTCATCAGGAGCCATAGGTAATTATCTCATATACATATTTTGGAAAGCCTATGAGAAAAATGAAGGGGGATTTCATTTCTAAAGTCTGCATTTTCACTATTCATGAGTTCCTGTTTTCTTTAAGGACATTTCCCTTTCAAAAACTTTAACATGTTTTTAATCTACTATAACGTCACCTCATCCTTCTGAAACCCACAGGCACATTCTTGTTGACAGTCGCTGCTGTATCTTACATTATGTCCATGCGTTTTATAATTGTGAGGTTTATTTTGTTTTGCACAGACTATATGGACGTCCGCCCCACTTCGCCATGACAACGACCGGCAGTGAGCTGCAGACACGTCCAAGGCTCTACACAAAAGAGGAATATACTTTAACATAGGTAATGATCTGAGCCCGGATCTATTCACTGTTCACTGGTAGCTCAAAATAATGCTCCATATTTTCCTCATACATTTGCTGTTTTGCTTTTAATTCAGAATGTCTGTTGGTTTTTAATACATAATTTAATAAAGTAAGAGCCTTTTAACTGCAGTAAACAGTCATTCACAGCTAATTAACAAAGTGCCACAACCATAGAAACACACTGTTGGTTTAATTTGCACTTACATCACACATGCAATTTAAAATGTCCATCAGATTTTCCAGGTGTTTTTTCTAGTGATAATTTCAATGGGAAATTAAATATGACAGGAAAATACGGGAGGAATATTCATATACTGTCAGCACAGCGTGAAAGGTGTTCAACAGAAGAGATGGACGCAAACCAGGACTTTTAGTTTGGTCACCTGCTTAGACCAAAATGTGGAATATTCCAGATAAAGCAAGAAGGATTTACATTTACACGGTCCTGGACACATTTTTACACAGCTCTGTTCCACCTCCAAGGCACTCAAAGCACTTTACATCAAGAACCACTCACCCAGTCACACACTCACACAAGAACCACTCACCCAGTCACACACTCACACACCAGTGTAACACCGACACTGTGGGCCAGGGTTAAGTGTCTTGCCCAAGGAAACAATCACAGCTTCATCTGTGGGAGCTGAAATCACACTGCCAACCTGCGGGTCAGTGGATCTGATCTCAACTTAACCTTTAGATGAGTGGACGCACACTTTACCAACTGAGCCAGTGTCGCCCCAAATACTGTACACGAATCCTCCAAACAATCAATATGATCACAAAATAATGAATTCAAATTAAATTGTGTTAATAATAGAATAGAAATTAAATGTACAGAATAAATTTGAAGAGAAGTCGCCAGGTAAATCCAGACTGATATGAAATCATTTCCCTCCGTCCAATCAGATTTGTGTATTTAGTGACGCATGAGACACAAAGGAGCTCATTGGTCGTCATTTACCAACAAAATTACATTTCCTCCACTTCAGGTTAAGAGTTTAATGCTTCCTCCATGATTCTACAGAAATCTGCAACGTTTTTCCGTCCCCCCCGGTTTTCTTTTTTTCTGGTGAACAGACTCTTCATGAAGTCTTCAAGTGGATTCTGGATTCTAAATCCTCCACAACGAGTTTGAGCTCTGAGTCAGGCTGAGAGCTGCAGCCTGTACTTCACCAAATGCATAAGACGTAAATATTATCATTATTTAAGGCGCATTTGTGAAACGTTTTTTCAAAACTGTATTTCTAGGTATTTAAATAAATGTAAGGTAAAGCTCTTTAATGTCATACTGTGGAACATTCCAGGCAAAGCAATGACATATCCATAGAAACATTTTAATACCATTTTATTCAGACCTTTGCCCAAGAAGAGAGGCTCAGATGCCCCATGTCTATTCTTAGTTCCCTCTAGATCCACAGCAAAAACACAGGAATATAATATAATATAATATAATAAGTTTGGCGGTGATACGGTGTTAGCATAAATTGGGATGCTACAGTGTGCTTACTGTTGCTGTTCTCGGCTAATAAACCCCGTCTCTTCCTCTCCCGGTGCTTTTGGAGTTCGCCTCTGCTCCGGCGCTTTGATTTAATAACATAAGACACACAGGGAGTCACAGGGAGATTTCAGCACCGCTCCTGAACCCGGCACTTGCCAATTGGACACATAAAGGCCCAGCCAAGATTTGAATTAATATGAAGGAGCTCCGGGGGAAAGGCCTGGAGATGGAGACGGGGCAGTAACACTCGCCAAGAGCTCATTATAAATAGACATGAACGGAGGGGATGAAAACGCTTAAAGCAGCACTGCGTCACTTTTCTGCTCTGTCACCTGCCTGTCTCCAAGGAGATAATAATACATAACACTTACACTTACTTAATAATAATACATAACACTTACACTGACTTAATAATAATACATAACACTTACACTGACTTAATAATAATACATAACACTTACACTGACTTAATAATAATACATAACACTTACACTGACTTAATAATAATACATAACACTTACACTGACTTAATAATAATACATAACACTTACACTGACTTAATAATAATACATAACACTTACACTGACTTAATAATAATACATAACACTTACACTGACTTAATAATAATACATAACACAGCGCTTTTCTTGACACTCACAGATGCTTCACACAGACAGAGATGTTATTTCTTTGCCTGAATGTTACACAGTTTGGCATTAAACATCAGTCTAACATTTATGTCATTCGGGTCTTGTACTGTATTGAAGAGGTGCATTCTGGGGTCGCCTCTTCACAGATCAAACCTGTAACATGGCCTGCTGACGTCTCCATGGAGATACATACATTTACTGCAGTACTGTAAATACTGTAGATCCACAGCAAAAGCGTCTCCGTAGATGTGCTGTATGAAGTGGACCCTCTACCAGTAAAGTTACGCAGTGCACTTTTAATATCAGTGCTATGCATGAGAAACTTTGGTGGCTGAAAGTCAAGGACAGACTGGCCTGTAGTTTAGTTTTGTCTTTACATAAAGTGTGGACAACACACAGACCTGTGCACATGTTCTCACAGTTACAGCTCATCTGTAGCAGGCACAGGTTTAATACAAGACAAGCCTCAAACACAACTTTCACTTTGTCAAAACCAAGAACTAATGCACTGAAAGCAACATTTTTCTACAGAGCCGTTTGTCATTGGAATGTTCTGCCACAACATATAAGGCTTATACAAAATTATGCGGTTTTTAAAAAATGTTTTAAGAAATTGCTTTTTGAAAAGGCTAATAGTTGAATGTCACATATTTTGAGTGTTTGGTGTGTCTTTTGATGATGTAACTCAAACTTAGTGTTTTGATTGTTTTGATGGTGCTTAAAATGTCTTGTGTTTGAGATTGGACCCCAGGAAGACTCGTCTCTGCTTCTGTAGAGACTAATGGGGATCCTTAAATAAACAAATTAAAGAAGAACTCCAGCACGTCTGAAGCTAAAGTCGCTGCTAGAGGAGGTGAATTCTGTCAGGAGCCAAAATCGGCACAGATCAGTGTTTCCTCGGTGGAGATCTCACTGTGGCAGTGAATCTGTCAAGGCAACAAACTAGTGTAGTGATGGGAGACGTTCTGAACTTCCACGTAAAACTCCACTTTAACCCATCTGACAACAGCCACGAGTCTAACAAACCAAACGCTCTGCCTGGTTCACTCACTCATGTCTGGAAACGTTAGAAAACAACTTCAGAAGCAGCTTTGGCCTGAGCTTATCGATTTCCCACTGCACAGGCCAAAGCCCAAAAGTCTCGATCGCCGATGTCGTTTCTAATCCCATTTATTTAAGAGTGAATTATATTTTTTGAAAAATGCTAAAAAAAATACTGTCCTGAACCATTTTCTTCAACAACTTTCAGTTTCTCTTCTTCTTCACCGTCAGTCGTCGATCTTCACTTGTTGCTTCTGGCGACTCCAAGCCGCTCATCGCCGCACAGTGAGAAATCTCGTTTGTTGCCTTGACAGACTCACTGCCACAGTGAGATCTCCGCCGAGGAAACACTGATCTGTGCCGTTTTTTGGCTTCTGACAGAATTCCACCTCCTCTAGAAACGGACTTTGGCTTCAGACGTGCCAGAGTTACACTTTAAGGAAAAGTATGCAGCCTGCACTCTGACTGCTGGAGAAAAGATCAGAAATAGAGTAGAACTGAATTTGAGTTGCCAGTGCGTAAACCTGCACATTTAGAGGACATATACAAGTTTTTCTCATTATATGGAAATGCCTCAAAAGTTCTGAACTACCAGAATTCAGTCAGAGGCTGCACTAGCACTGATTCAAGGTCCTATATTATATAAAATGGATTCTTTTGAGCTTTAAGATAAGAGTCTTTTTAGGTTTAAGCCAGATGAATTTCAGCACTGAACCTGGAAACGCAAATGAGAAGCTGATTAGATGATCACCTTGAGAAGCAAAACACCAAATTATAACATAAATAAATGTTAAATCATCGCTAGTGTTTTGGTAATTAAGAATGAATCAGTGTTAGAAGTGTTATCAGTAAAAGCTCTATAAGATTATAAACTACAGTCTTTGAGCACTGGTCAAGAGGTAATGAGACGAGGAAACGATGCAGTAACAGGAGGATTTGTATTTAGCCACTTTCCACCTTTATATGAGTGTGAAATAAAAATAAAGTACATAAAAAACTACCAGGCTACTGAATAAGAGCTGGTTTTGAAATGTATTCAGTTGCTATCTCAGGCTGTCCATTAGTGTCCGTGCATTTGTCTTTGGTGTGAGTACAAAAGGAGACAAGGAAAACTTTGATGTGAAGAGCACAAACAGAATAGTTCTGGCTCTTGTTTTGTTCTCTTGATGCGAACTGCTGCTGCTGCTGCTGCTGCTGCTGCTGCTGCTTCGGGGTCCTCCATTTTGTGTCAGACGCTGATGATTTGATGTAAGACAGAGCTCAGTGTAGTGTGTGATTAAAAAGTTGGGCTTTCTGTGATTTGGGGCAAAGAAAAATGCTGCTGTCTCATTAAATACAAACATATAAGAAGCCAGTCGATGGGGAGACAGTGCACACGACTTCGATCGATGCCACAAGACGCACAAAAACAAAAACAAAAACTTTTTTAGATGAAGTCAAAGTGCACTGGAGAATTTGTTCAGTAATTAAGACTTAAATATACTTTTAAGTAAGAAAGAAGCATGATTCACTCTGGTCTAAACTACACCGTTTTTTAATCGTAGCTTTGACCCAAACCGCCACTGACGTCAACATGTTGATTGTTTTCAACATTTTGGATTTGTTTTTGTATTTACTACAGAAAGTGACATGGTGGAGGTGCCGATGGGCTCTACTACGTCACAAATCCAGAAGATGTTTGCAGATGATGACTTCCGGCGGGCTCTATAGTTTTATAGTAGGCTGTAGTAGATCTGGGAAAACTGAGAAATCGCTCAGTTTTCTTCATTTAGATGTCCTTGTCTTTATTCTTTTTTTCTTTTTATAAGGTGCCTATGAATCTGCACAGAATAATTTGTCTAACTTGATAAAAAAAAGTCATTGTAACATTCCTATCGACCCTTTTACTCTTGTAAACAGTGGTGATGTAGGCTCGGATTCACATTTGTCGAGCTCTGCAAAAGGATTATCATCAAAAGATCAAGAATATTTCCTCAACACACCGACTTTGACAAACGGCGTCCGACTGCCAGATCCTCGTGCGATCAGTGAGCAAAACTTTCAAACTTTAGTCCGTCGGTAGAATATCGATTCTGACAAACACACACAGAACAACCAGACATTTTGGTGCTGGAAATGTTTTTATCTCGTCTTCTTCTGTCCGTGTTCAGAATGAATTGAAATGCATAGGGAACAATGCCACTTCTGTTGCCAAAATGCATTTTTCACTTCCTAAAAGGGTCTATGTCACGTCCCCGTAGGAAAGCTTCAGCAGGTCGTGAAACCCGCTGCTGCTGAATCAGTGGTTTTATCACATGCCCATTGTCAGTAACTACAGCGGAAGTCGTCATCCGCATGTTTCCAAACGTCTTCCGGCGTGAATAGAGCCGATAGTGCCACTCAGACCCTCCTGAACAATGGATGTGTTGGTTTATATGGTGCCCTCTTGTGGCTTGGTTTAGAATCGCATTATTTCCCATTATCATTTCTGTAAATGAAATAATTCTACAAACACAAAATATTCAGCATGGGTTTGAATGATGTGATGCTCTTTTAATCTTTTTCTTAATTAATCTGAAGGGCTTTAATACCGACGTACATTCAGATCTAAAGAAAAGCTGGATCAGTGTTAATCCCCTGAAACAGCGAGTGCAAAACAGATTGTTTGTGGTGACTAAAAAGAAGGAAGAAAAAGACACTGCGTAACTTTATGGAGGAATATCAATTGCACAATTCCGTGGAAATGAAGCCAACCGTAGTTTTTAATATTCTCCACGGAGATTTAGATTTAGTTTTATGTTGCACTGTGGAAAACTATAACCAAAGGAGCAACATTTCCATGGAAACAAGCAAGTAAAGCCTCTTGTCCAAATAAGAGTTTTGTGGCGCCACAATCACGCTCTCTGTAAGGACTCTAAGGATTTTTCTGTGTTTCAAGTGCAAAAAAAATGGTTATTTTAGTGTAATTCCTCACTAAAAAGTTACATGTTGCAGCTTTAAAGGTGCATTGTGTAACTTTTCTGGTGGAGGGTGCGCCTGGTATTAAACCTTTCTATCTTCATGGAGACCAAACCAGACCAAGTTTTATTATATTATATCATTATTTAAACTTTTTTTTCCTTTTTTTTCATTGTCAATTATTTGTATTTATTTTTTGTATCTTTTTTCCCTTTATTATTATTAGTAGTAGTAGAAGCAGCAGCAGCAGCAGCAGCAGCAGTAGTAGTAGTAGTAGTAGTAGTAGTAGTAGTAGTAGCAGTAGTAGCAGTAGCAGCAGGAGCAGCAGCAGCAGCAGCAGCAGCAGCAGCAGCAGCAGCAGCAGCAGCAGTAGTAGTAGTATTAGTAGTAGTAGCAGTAGTGGCGGTGGTGGTAGTGATGGCAGCGGCGGCGGTGGTAGTAGTGGTAGTGGTAGAGCGGCAGCGGCAGCGGCGGCAGCGGCAGGCAGGGCAGCAGCGGCGGCGGCGGCAACGGCAGCGGCAGCAGCGGCAGCGGCGGCAGTGGTAGTAGTATTGGTAGTAGTAGCGGTGGTGGCGGTGGTGGTAGTGGTAGTAGCGGCAGCGGCGGTAGTGGTAGTGGTGGTGGTAGAGCAGCAGCAGCAGCGGCGGCAGGGCAGGGCAGCGGCGGCGGCAGCAGCGGCGGCAGTAGTAGTGGTAGTGATGGTAGTAGTGGTAGCGGTGGTAGCGGTAGCAGTAGCGGTGGCAGTGGCAGCAGGGCAGCAGCAGCGGCGGCAGCAGCGGCGGCAGCGGTGGTAGTGGTGGTAGTGGTAGTAGTGGTAGCAGTAGTGGCGGTAGCGGTAGCGGCAGCGGGCAGCAGCGGCGGCAGCAGCAGCAGCAGCAGCGGCAGCAGCAGCAGCAGCGGCGGTGGTAGTAGTAGTATTAGTAGTGGTAGCGGTGGTGGCGGTGGTAGTGGTGGTAGCGGCAGCGGCGGTAGTAGTAGTGGTAGTGGTAGAAGCGGCGGCAGCAGCGGCGGCAGCAGGGCAGGGCAGCAGCGGCGGCAGCGGCGGCGGCGGTGGTGGTAGTAGTATTGGTAGTAGTAGTAGCAGTGGTAGCGGTAGCGGTGGCAGCAGGGCGGCAGAGACGGCAGCAGCGGCAGCGGCAGCAGCGGCGGCGGCAGTGGTAGTGATGGTAGTGGTAGTGGCGGTAGCAGTGGCAGTGGTAGTGGTAGTGGTAGTAGTAGCGGTGGCGGTAGCAGTGGCAGCCAAGGCAGCAGGGGCAGCGGCGGCAGCAGGACAGCAGCGGCAGCGGCAGCAGCAGCAGCAGCGGGGCAGGGCAGCGGCAGCGGCAGCGGCAACGGCAGCAGCGGTGGTAGTAGCGGTAGCGGTGGTGATGGCAGTGGTAGTGGTAGTAGTAGTAGTGGCGGTGGCGGTGGTAGTGGTGGTGGCGGTAGCAGTGATGGTGGTAGTGGTAGCGGTGGCGGTGGCGGTGGTAGTGGTAGTGGTGGCAGGTGGTAGTAGCGGTGGCGGTGGCGGTGGCGGTGGTAGCGGTAGCAGTGGTGGTGGTGGTAGTGGTGGTAGTAGCGGTGGCGGCGGTGGTAGTGATTAGTGGTGGTAGTAGTAGTGGTAGCGGTGAAGTGATGGTAGTAGCGGTAGCGGTAGCAGTGGTAGTGGTAGCGGTGGCGGTGGCAGTGGTGGCGGTAGCAGTGGTGGTAGTGGTAGTAGTGGTGGTGGTGGCGGTGGCGGCGGTAGTGGTGATGGTAGTGGTGGTGGTAGTAGTGGCAGCAGTGGTGGTGGCGGTAGCAGTGGTAGCGGTGGTGGTAGTAGTGGTGGTAGTGGTAGTGGTGGTAGTAGCGGTAGCAGTGGCAGTGAAGTGGTAGTAGTAGTGGTAGTAGCGGTGGCAGTGGTGATGGTAGTAGTGGTAGCGGTAGTGGTGGTAGCAGTAGCGGTAGCGATGGCAGTGGTAGTGGCAGTGGCGGTGGTAGTGTAGTAGTGGTAGTGGTGGTGGCAGCGGTAGTGGTGGTAGTGGTAGTGGTGGCGGTAGTGGTAGTGGTAGCGGTGGCAGTGAAGTGGTAGTAGTAGTGGCGGTAGCGGTGGTGGTGGTAGCGGTGGCGGTGGTAGTGGTAGCAGTGGCGGTGGCAGTAGTGGTAGCGGTGGTGGTAGTGGTAGTAGCGGTGGTAGTGGTAGTGGTGATGATGGTAGCGGTGAAGTAGTGGTAGTGGTAGTAGTGGTAGTGGTGAAGTGGTAGTGATGGTAGTAGCGGTGGTGGTAGTAGTGGTGGTAGTAGCAGTGGTAGCGGTGGCGGTGGCAGTAGCGGTGGTAGTGATAGCGGTGGTAGTGGTAGTGGTGGTGGCGGTGGCAGTGGTGCCAGTAGTGGTAGTGGTGGCAGTGGCGGTGGCGGTAGTGATGATGGTAGCGGTGGTAGTGGTGGTAGCGGTAGCAGTGGCGGTGGCGGTGGTAGTAGTGATGGTGGTGGTGGCGGTCGTGGCAGTGGTGATGGTGGTAGCGGTGGCAGTGGCGGTAGTGGTAGTGGTGGTAGCGGTGGCAGTGGCAGTGGCAGTGGTAGCGGTGGTAGCGGTGGTAGTAGCGGTAGCAGTGGCGGTAGCGGTGGCAGTGGTAGTAGTGGTGGTAGCGGTCGTGGCGGTAGCAGTGGCAGTGGTGGTAGTAGTGGTAGTGGTGGTAGTGGTGATGGTAGCAGTAGTGATGGCAGTGGCGGTAGCGGTAGCGGTGGTAGTGGTAGTGGTAGTAGCGGTGGCGGTGGCAGTAGCGGTGGTAGTGCCAGTGGTAGTGGTGGTAGCGGTGGCAGTGGCGGTAGTGGTAGCGGTGGTGATGGTGGTAGTGGCGGTAGCGGTGGCAGTGGTAGCGGTAGTGGCAGCGGTGGTGGCGGTGGTAGTGGTAGTGGTAGTGGTGATGGTGGTAGCGGTGGTAGTAGTGGTGGTAGTAGTGGTAGTGGTAGTGGCGGTAGCAGTGGTGGTAGTGGTAGCGGTGGTAGTGGTGGTAGTGATGGTGGTAGCGGTGGTAGTAGCGGTGGCAGTAGTAGTGGCGGTAGTGGTGGTGGTGGTAGCAGTGGCGGTAGCGGTGGCAGTGGCAGTGGCGGTGGTAGTGGTAGTGGTAGTGGTAGCGGTCGTGGCGGTGGTAGTGGTAGTGGCGGTAGCGGTGGTGGTGATGGTGGTGGCGGTCGTGGCAGTGGTAGTGGTAGTAGCGGTGGCGGTGGCAGTGGTGGTGGTGGTAGTAGTGGTGGCGGTGGCGGTGGCAGTGGTGCCAGTGGTGATGGTAGTGGCGGTGGCGGTGGCGGTGGTGGTGGTAGCGGTGGTGGTAGTGATGGTGGTAGCGGTAGCGGTGGTAGTGGTGGTAATGTGGTGGCAGTGGCGGTGGCGGTAGCAGTGGTGCCAGTAGTGATGGTAGCGGTAGCGGTGGCGGTGGTAGTGGCAGCGGTGGTAGTGGTGATGGTAGTGGCGGTGGCGGTAGCGGTGGCAGTGGTGGCGGTGGTGGTGGTGGTGGTGGTAGCGGTGGCGGTGGCGGTGGTAGTGGTGGCGGTGGTGATGGTGGTAGCGGTGGCAGTGGCGGTGGCGGTAGCGGTGGCGGTGGTGGTGGTAGTGGTGGTGGCGGTCGTGGCAGTGGTAGTGGTGGTAGCGGTGGCGGTGGTGGTGGTGGTGGTAGCGGTCGTGGCGGTAGTAGTAGTAGTAGCAGTAGCAGTAGTAGTAGTAGTAGTAGTAGCAGTAGCAGTAGCAGTAGTACCAGTAGTAGTAGTAGTAGCAGTAGCAGTAGCAGTAGTAGTAGTAGCAGTAGTAGTAGTAGTAGCAGTAGCAGTAGCAGTAGCAGTAGTAGTAGTAATAGTAGTAGTAGCAGTAGTAGTAGTAGTAGTAGTAGTAGTAGTAGTAGTAGTAGTAGTAGTAGTAGTATTTTCAGAATTAGTCTCTATTATCAAATGTATATTTAACATGTTTGTGTGAATTTGTGCCTTTGTGGAATTATAGTTTGAAATTCGGAATTGAATTGAAGTTCCAGCTCAGATCTGTGGAGAGGCCTCCTCACTCACAGTCAGAATGAGTGTTTTTCTAAGTATTTTTGAGCTATAAAACCACCTGTAATTGAGTACCTGTAAGGTAGAGCTGTTTAATGCCATACTGTGGAACATTCCAGGCAGAGAGATGAACGTATCCCCATAGAAACAAGCAGGTGACGGACGCCCAACCAAAAAGTTACACAGTGCAACTTTAAGTAAGAAAATGCACAGAACATTTACTCTTCTCCACGGTCTGGCCTTCTAATGTTGGGAAAACTCCAGCCTCCTCCATTTTGTTTAGCCTGACGTTTAGTGAGAAAACTCCTGCTCCGCGCACACGCCCGGCCGCTCCGTGCGCGCGTCCGGCCGCTCCGCGCACACGCCCGGCCGCTCCGCGCACACGCCCGGCCGCTCCGCGCGCACGCCCGGCCGCTCCGTGCACACGTCCTGCTGACATGTTTGTCTGTAATGGCTCTGATTGATTTCCTGGAGTTTCCATGTAACAGCCTCAGATTAGCGTCCAGCGCTCCCGCCCCATTCATCATGTTTCCATCAGACTTTGGCTTGGTCAGCTCCAGTGTGACGGGTGCAGGGAGTATCCAGGCAACGGGAATGAGCTTTTCTAACACATGTACCGTACACAGGCACAGGGGTTTTCTCACTCTTATTACGAGTATATGAGGGACCAACGTATGAAGCAGTGAAAGGACTTCACTGTCGCGTGTAGGAGGTGTGGAATGACTGATTCTGTGGGAGAACATGTGTTGGATAGTAGGAAAAATGTAGTTTTGTGAGTTTTAAGCCGTGTTAGCCTCAAAAACACAGCTGGAGTTGTGTTTTGTTTCACTCGTACACGTATGTTCCAGTTATTATTAGTCCGTATACATGTCCAAAGCTCAAAATGCTCTGTTACACCTCATGTTTTCACGTTTACGTCAGACAGAGATGGGCAGTTTCAAGGTTGAATTTAGTGATTCTAGTGAAGGTGTATGGAGTTTAAAAACACAGTGGAGCACTTCCTGTATTGCCACATGACATCATAAGGTGGAATATGAACCCTTTAATATAAAGGAAAGGGTCTAAACGGGGTTTTGAGGGAGGAAAAGAGCAGAGAATGACGTCCTTAAAGGAACTAGTACAATATTGTCAAAAACATCAACAGCCAATCACAATCCTGGCAGGTTGTGAAAGTCTTAATAATGTTTGCCCAGACTGTGTGAGGCTGTCTGCTGCGTGAGGCTTTCAGAGTGTAAAATGAGCACTGTTGCCGTAGCGGAATTCAGAAAAACAAAATGTGATATTTTTTAAATGGTGAAAAGTCCTCAAAATGTCGCCCACAAACATGAAGAATCGGACACACTGTCTGGACACTAATGTTAACTGGGGAAAATCAGTGTTACTGAACTGAAGACAGTTACAGGGCTTTAATGGGACAGTTTAAAGGTGCACTGTGCAACCTTTTGGTCCATCACCTGTTAGTTTTGATGGATGTCACTGCTCTGCCTGGAATGTTCCACCTTATGGCATTAAACAGCTCTACTTTACATTTATTCAATCACAGGTGGTTTTATAGCTCAAAAATACCTGGAAAAACAGACATTCTGACTGTGAGCGTCGCCTCTCCACAGATCTGAGCTGGAACTTAGTCTGTTTGGTCTCCGTGCAGATAGAAATGTTTAATGCCGCACTGTGGAACATTCCATCTCCATGGAGAGAAGGATTTGGCAGAGCCTCCACCAGCAAAGTTACACCATCCACCTTTAAAAATGAGCCATGGAAAAGCCTCTTCAGACTTTTGTTGTAAGAAAGAAAATCATAAAGTCCAAGAATCAGACCAAAAGTGAAATGTGATTCTGACTTTAGGAACATTTATCAGAGAAACCACAGGGAGAGAAGGAAATTTACACGTTTACAACAGATACTGGAAAACTACGACTGAACCACATCAAAACTGGGACTGAACCAGGACTAAACCAGGACTACATCAGGACTAAACCAGGACTGAACCAGGACTACACCAGGACTACATCAGGACTAACCCAGGACTACATCAGGACTAAACCAGGACTAAACCAGGACTAAACCAGGACTAAACCAGTACTAAACCAGGACTAAACCAGGATTACATCAGGACTAAACCAGGACTAAACCAGGATTACATCAGGACTAAACCAGGACTAAACCAGGATTACATCAGGACTAAACCAGGACTAAACCAGGACTACATCAGGACTAAACCAGGACTAAACCAGGACTACATCAGGACTAAACCAGGACTAAACCAGGACTAAACCAGGACTACATCAGGACTAAACCAGGACTACATCAGGACTAAACCAGGACTAAACCAGGACTACATCAGGACTAAACCAGGACTAAACCAGGACTACATCAGGACTAAACCAGGACTAAACCAGGACTACATCAGGACTAAACCAGGACTAAACCAGGACTAAACCAGGACTACATCAGGACTAAACCAGGACTAAACCAGGACTACATCAGGACTAAACCAGGACTAAACCAGGACTAACCCAGGACTACATCAGGACTAAACCAGGACTAAACCAGGACTACATCAGGACTAAACCAGGACTAAACCAGGACTAAACCAGGACTACATCAGGACTAAACCAGGACTAAACCAGGACTACATCAGGACTAAACCAGGACTAAACCAGGACTAAACCAGGACTACATCAGGACTAAACCAGGACTAAACCAGGACTAAACCAGGACTACATCAGGACTAAACCAGGACTAAACCAGGACTACATCAGGACTAAACCAGGACTAAACCAGGACTAAACCAGGACTACATCAGGACTAAACCAGGACTAAACCAGGACTAAAGCAGGACTACATCAGGACTAAACCAGGACTAAACCAGGACTAAACCAGGACTACATCAGGACTACATCAGGACTAAACCAGGACTAAACCAGGACTACATCAGGACTAAACCAGGACTAAACCAGGACTACATCAGAACTAAACCAGGACTAAACCAGGACTAAACCAGGACTACATCAGGACTAAACCAGGACTAAACCAGGACTACATCAGGACTAAACCAGGACTAAACCAGGACTACATCAGGACTAAACCAGGACTAAACCAGGACTAAACCAGGACTACATCAGAACTAAACCAGGACTAAACCAGGACTAAACCAGGATTACATCAGGACTAAACCAGGACTACATCAGGACTAAACCAGGACTAAACCAGGACTACATCAGGACTAAACCAGGACTAAACCAGGACTAAACCAGGACTACATCAGGACTAAACCAGGACTAAACCAGGACTAAACCAGGACTACATCAGGACTAAACCAGGACTAAACCAGGACTACATCAGGACTAAACCAGGACTAAACCAGGACTAACCCAGGACTACATCAGGACTAAACCAGGACTAAACCAGGACTACATCAGGACTAAACCAGGACTAAACCAGGACTAAACCAGGACTACATCAGGACTAAACCAGGACTAAACCAGGACTACATCAGGACTAAACCAGGACTAAACCAGGACTAAACCAGGACTACATCAGGACTAAACCAGGACTAAACCAGGACTACATCAGGACTAAACCAGGACTAAACCAGGACTAAACCAGGACTACATCAGGACTAAACCAGGACTAAACCAGGACTACATCAGGACTAAACCAGGACTAAACCAGGACTAAACCAGGACTACATCAGGACTAAACCAGGACTAAACCAGGACTAAACCAGGACTACATCAGGACTACATCAGGACTAAACCAGGACTAAACCAGGACTACATCAGGACTAAACCAGGACTAAACCAGGACTAAACCAGGACTACATCAGAACTAAACCAGGACTAAACCAGGACTAAACCAGGACTACATCAGGACTAAACCAGGACTACATCAGGACTACATCAGGACTAAACCAGGACTACATCAGGACTAAACCAGGACTAAACCAGGACTAAACCAGGACTACATCAGGACTACATCAGGACTAAACCAGGACTACATCAGGACTACACCAGGACTAAACCAGGACTACATCAGGACTACATCAGGACTAAACCAGGACTACATCAGGACTACATCAGGACTAAACCAGGACTACATCAGGACTAAACCAGGACTACATCAGGACTAAACCAGGACTAAACCAGGACTACATCAGGACTACATCAGGACTAAACCAGGACTACATCAGGACTACACCAGGACTAAACCAGGACTACATCAGGACTAAACCAGGACTACATCAGGACTAAACCAGGACTAAACCAGGACTACATCAGGACTACATCAGGACTAAACCAGGACTAAACCAGGACTACATCAGGACTACATCAGGACTAAACCAGGACTACATCAGGACTACACCAGGACTAAACCAGGACTACATCAGGACTAAACCAGGACTACATCAGGACTAAACCAGGACTAAACCAGGACTACATCAGGACTACATCAGGACTAAACCAGGACTACATCAGGACTACATCAGGACTAAACCAGGACTACATCAGGACTAAACCAGGACTACATCAGGACTACATCAGGACTAAACCAGGACTACATCAGGACTAAACCAGGACTAAACCAGGACTAACCCAGGACTACACCAGGACTAAACCAGGACTAAACCAGGACTACACCAGGACTACACCAGGACTACATCAGGACTACATCAGGACTAAACCAGGACTACACCAGGACTACATCAGGACTACATCAGGACTAAACCAGGACTACATCAGGACTAAACCAGGACTAAACCAGGACTAACCCAGGACTACATCGGGACTAAACCAGGACTACATCAGGACTAAACCAGGACTAACCCAGGACTACATCAGGACTAAACCAGGACTACACCAGGACTACATCAGGACTAAACCAGGACTACATCAGGACTACATCAGGACTACATCAGGACTACATCAGGACTAAACCAGGACTAACCCAGGACTACATCAGGACTAAACCAGGACTACACCAGGACTACACCAGGACTACACCAGGACTACACCAGGACTACACCAGGACTACATCAGGACTAAACCAGGACTACATCAGGACTAAACCAGGACTAAACCAGGACTAAACCAGGACTACATCAGGACTAAACCAGGACTACACCAGGACTACACCAGGACTACATCAGGACTAAACCAGGACTACATCAGGACTAAACCAGGACTAAACCAGGACTAACCCAGGACTACATCAGGACTACATCAGGACTACACCAGGACTAAACCAGGACTAACCCAGGACTACACCAGGACTAACCCAGGACTACACCAGGACTACATCAGGACTAAACCAGGACTAAACCAGGACTAAACCAGGACTAAACCAGGACTGAACCAGGACTAAACCAGGACTACATCAGGACTAAACCAGGACTAAACCAGGACTAAACCAGGACTAAACCAGGACTAAACGAGGACTACATCAGGACTAAACCAGGACTAAACCAGGACTGAACCAGGACTGAACCAGGACTAAACCAGGACTAAACCAGGACTAAACGAGGACTACATCAGGACTAAACCAGGACTAAACCAGGACTAAACCA
>CM068351.1:39621857-39799357 GCA_034769755.1 Odontamblyopus lacepedii | reverse complement strand
ACTAACATCAAGGACCATGTTGTCCACCCTCCTGTGGGCTCACCACCTGCAGAGGGGTTCATAGGGGGGGTCAGGTGCTATGAGTATTGGGCAGCAAGCTGCCCCTGCGACCCAGCTGGATTAAGCGGGAGAAGATGGATGGATGGATGGATGCATAGCAGGCTCAAGCACAATATGTGATATATAATAAAATACAATAATTTAATACACATTTCTATAACAAGATAATAAAAACACTATTTTCAGATAATGTCATTTTTACATAAATAAAAGTAGTTTTAATATTACACTGTGGTCTTATACTAGTTCTGATATGCATGAGTTTCAGAATGATGAAATGGTTGCCAGAGAATTAACAATTAAAAACAAAATAGTACATCTCCTGAATGGTTCACCATTCACAAAATGGCATCATATAAAACTCAAGTCCAAGACCAGACTAATAATATTTTGGAAAAGTCAATTTTCTTCAGTCTTGACACTTGGGATCTCGGGTTTTCAGAATATAGTCTAAGTATTGATTATCTGTATATCGATTCTTTTGATAACCCATGAGTCTATGTTCTCCTCAAACTGAATTTCAACAGAGAATTGAACTGGTACTGCAAATAAAAACTATTCGGCTGCTTGTTTTGTATGATTGAGATGAATAAAAAAATAAAACGCCATTGACATAAAGTAGAACTTTGTGAATAGCTGCAGCTGATGTAACGGACGGTTTATGTTGCATCACTAATCACAGTTTGTCTGCACACGTCCAGAGGCAAATATCCCACTGACAGAGCTTTTAAAATGTCATTCAGTCGTCGTGACAACACAGAGACCAGACGCTGTTGTTTACATAGCAACGTGTGTGTGTAATGTCTGCGGAAAGGCTCCCCATTACCCCAATACTGTTCAGTTTGAGAGAAGGGCTCAGACAGGGGTGAGTACAGGACTTCAGTCTGTGGCCCCGGCAACTGGTTTTAACTATAGAGGCCAAGTTATACATGAGGCTGTAGATCTGACCCGGCAACTGTTTTTAACTAAAGAGGCCAAGTTATACATGAGGCTGTAGATCTGACCCGGCAACTGTTTATAACTAAAGAGGCCAAGTTATACATGAGGCTGTAGATCTGACCCGGCAACTGTTTTTAACTATAGAGGCCAAGTTATACATGAGGCTGTAGATCTGACCCGGCAACTGTTTTTAACTAAAGAGGCCAAGTTATACATGAGGCTGTAGATCTGACCCGGCAACTGTTTTTAACTAAAGAGGCCAAGTTATACATGAGGCTGTAGATCTGACCCGGCAACTGTTTATAACTATAGAGGCCAAGTTATACATGAGGCTGTAGATCTGACCCGGCAACTGTTTTTAACTATAGAGGCCAAGTTATATATGAGGCTGTAGATCTGACCCGGCAACTGTTTTTAACTAAAGAGGCCAAGTTATACATGAGGCTGTAGATCTGACCCGGCAACTGTTTATAACTAAAGAGGCCAAGTTATACATGAGGCTGTAGATCTGACCCGGCAACTGTTTTTAACTATAGAGGCCAAGTTATACATGAGGCTGTAGATCTGACCCGGCAACTGTTTTTAACTATAGAGGCCAAGTTATATATGAGGCTGTAGATCTGACCCGGCAACTGTTTTTAACTAAAGAGGCCAAGTTATACATGAGGCTGTAGATCTGACCCGGCAACTGTTTATAACTAAAGAGGCCAAGTTATACATGAGGCTGTAGATCTGACCCGGCAACTGTTTATAACTAAAGAGGCCAAGTTATACATGAGGCTGTAGATCTGACCCGGCAACTGGTTTTAAATAAAGAGGCCAAGTTATACATGAGGCTGTAGATCTGACCCGGCAACTGTTTATAACTAAAGAGGCCGAGTTATACATGAGGCTGTAGATCTGACCCGGCAACTGTTTTTAACTAAAGAGGCCAAGTTATATATGAGGCTGTAGATCTGACCCGGCAACTGTTTATAACTAAAGAGGCCAAGTTATACATGAGGCTGTAGATCTGACCCGGCAACTGTTTATAACTAAAGAGGCCAAGTTATACATGAGGCTGTAGATCTGACCCGGCAACTGGTTTTAAATAAAGAGGCCAAGTTATACATGAGGCTGTAGATCTGACCCGGCAACTGTTTTTAACTAAAGAGGCCGAGTTATACATGAGGCTGTAGATCTGACCCGGCAACTGTTTTTAACTAAAGAGGCCAAGTTATACATGAGGCTGTAGATCTGACCCGGCAACTGTTTTTAACTAAAGAGGCCGAGTTATACATGAGGCTGTAGATCTGACCCGGCAACTGTTTATAACTAAAGAGGCCAAGTTATACATGAGGCTGTAGATCTGACCCGGCAACTGTTTTTAACTAAAGAGGCCAAGTTATACATGAGGCTGTAGATCTGACCCGGCAACTGTTTTTAACTAAAGAGGCCAAGTTATACATGAGGCTGTAGATCTGACGAGACACAAATCTGCTAAAGCTGCTGTGATTCGTGTTTTCTCCAGTGTTATATAGTCTATAGATGTCAACACGTCAACATCCATAATAGTTTCAGATGTACTGGAAGTGGATACAAGCCTATGTACGATGTATGTATGATGTATGTATGATGTATGTATGATGTATGTACGATGTATGTACGATGTATGTACGATGTATGTACGATGTATGTATGATGTATGTACGATGTATGTACGATGTATGTACGATGTATGTATGATGTATGTATGATGCATGTACGATCTATGTATGATGTATGTACGATGTATGTACGATGTATGTACGATGTATGTACGATGTATGTATGATGTATGTATGTATGATGTATGTACGATGTATGTACGATGTATGTACGATGTATGTACGATGTATGTACGATGTATGTACGATGTATGTATGATGTATGTATGATGCATGTACGATCTATGTATGATGTATGTACGATGTATGTACGATGTATGTACGATGTATGTACGATGTATGTATGATGTATGTATGTATGATGTATGTACGATGTATGTACGATGTATGTACGATGTATGTACGATGTATGTACGATGTATGTACGATGTATGTACGATGTATGTATGATGTATGTACGATGTATGTACGATGTATGTACGATGTATGTATGATGTATGTATGATGTATGTACGATGTATGTATGATGTATGTATGATGTATGTATGATGTATGTACGATGTATGTATGATGTATGTATGATGTATGTATGATGTATGTATGATGTATGTACGATGTATGTATGATGTATGTATGATGTATGTATGATGTATGTACGATGTATATATGATGTATGTATGATGTACGTATGATGTATGTACGATGTATATATGATGTATGTATGATGTACGTATGATGTATGTACGATGTATATATGATGTATGTATGATGTATGTATGATGTATGTACGATGTATATATGATGTATATATGATGTATGTATGATGTATGTACGACGTATATATGCATGTAAGAATCAATGTTCTGCAATAAATGTTGTTATTTCCATGGATATAAGATACAGGTACAGGTCAGATCTGTGGAGATGCAATCGCACGCACAAAGTCATATGTTTTTCAAGGTTTTCTTTAACCACCATAACCCAAGAAAGTTCAGTTTAATGCCATGTAACCTGCACGGGTCCATTTTTGGAGACCTGCACCCGCACAGTACAGCACCCGCCCATAAACCCATGATTATATCAAAGTTAAACCCATTAACATTTTACCCGTTACCCGCCCGTGCCCATGATAAATCACACTCAAATTAGAAGCATTCGAACTGACGCACTTTATTTTCTTTGATGCGTCTCAATGAACAACAGCGAACAAACAGCAATAGCAGGTCAGCGCTAAGCTAAGCTTTGCTCCACCTGAGCCACAGTAACAACAAAACAAACAATTAAAAAACAACCGATGTCAGTTTAACATAAAATAAAAGCCTTAATTTTATTTAACCAAAGTCACTGTGCAGGACCAGTGTCGTCCTCAGTTCCAGGTTTCAGCTGCGTTCTGTGTTCTTCACAGATCCAGAGGAGGAAAAGTCTCTCACTGCAGCGCTGGATGTGGAGTTTGAGAGCAACACCACCTGACCCGCCCGTGGGTAATCACTACCCACCCGCATAAAATACCAGGACACTAAAACCCGCCTGTTTCAGCAACTATTTGCGGGCACCCGGTGCAGGACTCTAACCCTAACCCATGGAATAGTCCAAAAAAAGTCCATAGAGACAAGCAGATGTCAGGCCCCCACCAGAAAAGTTCAACTGTGCAACTTTAATAATTAAGCTTTAAATAGAAATGGTAGATGGCTCGGTAACATGGAAAGTGCTACTTCAGAACATTCCCTGTCTTCATACTGTGGAATAATAGAGTCAAAGGAACAACATCTCCAACGAGACACGCAGGGAAAGACCCTCCTCCAGGCTAATTATGAGTGAGGTTTGTGGAAAGCCTGTAAGGACTCGTGTTTTTCTACATTTTACAGTGCAAAAAACAAGAGAAAATAATAATACAATATAAAAAATAAACTAAACCAACTAAACTAATATTCCGTAATACAGTCTCACTTAATAATGTTATTAAGACATTGTGGGGTGACACTGAGTTGAAAAGCTGATGTCCTCGTGCATTGATTTGGTGCATAGTTACTCTTTAATGAGTAGTGCTGTCCCCAGAGCCCTTCCTTCAGGAGGACACTCAACCATTGCTGTGTTAATTAGGACCAAATTAAATAATGAGAATCGAAAAACGCCAACGGCCATCAGTTCACTGTGGCACGAAGTGGGCCAAATAAAACATTTAGAGACTTGATTAAATTTTAACAACCTCCAATTCACATGGATTTTTTAATTTGTACTTATTAAAATGTCAGAGAGAGGATGGTGCAGGCAATCAGGCTCTTGTTTGTGAGAGTAGCAAAATAAACTAAAGGACATCCAGAGCTCTGACTATGATGCAACAAGCAAAGACAATGTTAGACAATGTGAGACTTTGGTTCATTATGTCATGCTACCTGGGACCCCTTTTTACGCTACATCGATTGTTTATTAACTCTTCTTCAGTGGTTGGAGGAGGACTAAATATAAGGAATAGAAAATACATTGAAAACTTTATTATTCATTTTTCTTAATGGTGCATTGTGTAACTTTTCTGGTAGAGGGTCCGTCAAATGCTTTTCTGCCTAGAGATGATGTGATGTTTTGTTTTGTTTTGTTATGCTATGCTATGCTATGCTATGCTATGCTATGCTATATTATGTTATGTTATGATGTTTTCTTATGTTATGTTATGTTAAGTTTTGTTATGCTATGCTATGCTATGCTATGCTATGCTATGTTATGCTATGTTATGTTATGTTATGTTTTCTTATGTTATGTTATGTTATGTTATGTTATGTTATGTTATGCTATGCTATGCTATGCTATGCTATGCTATGCTATGTTATGTTATGTTATGTTTTGTTATTTTTTGTTATGTTGTGTGATGTTATGTCATTTTATTTGTCTGGATTGTTTCACAGTACGACATTAAACCTTTCTGTCTTCACGGAGACCAAACCAGACTGAGTTACAGGTCAGATCTGTGGAGAGGTGACCCCGCTCACAGTCAGAATGCCTTTTATCAAGGTATTTTTGAGCTATAAAACCACCTGTAGTTGAATAAATATAAGGTAGAGAGGTTTAATGTCACACTGTGGGACATCTCCTTAGAAACAAGCAGATGATGGACCCTCCACCAGAAAACATAGTGCACCTTTAACTCCTTTTTTAATGATTACTAATGTTATTGATGTATTGTTATTATTGCTATGTTAATAAGTTAAGTCCATGTGCATAAACTGTTACTGTGTCCTTAGGCAAGACACTTTAACCGGTGTTTAAAGTGTACATGAGGTTGGTGAGACTGGCAGAGTCATCAGTCTAACCCCAGGGCAGTTGTAGCTAAAGTAACTTACCACCACTTAATTACCACTTGGGGTTGAATGAATAATGACTTAAAGGTCCTGAATTAAGCAAAATGACCTCTTGTGAGCAGCATGTGTGTGTTAAACATGTGCAAATGGCACTAAACACAACCCCAGGTATGTTTTTGATGAGGGAACAACATTATAACATAGAGCAGTGCTTTATGGGCCCTTTAAGTGTGGCTCTGAATGGCTTTTCAATCTCCAGCTGCACAATACAAGTGTAAGGTATTATTATTTTCATTATGTATTGTGAACAGAAAATGTTCTGATCAAATATTTAACTTAAATGAGAACAAAATGCTTCAGGAATAAACTGATAAAAAGAGATTCCATTCTTTAGAACAGCACCAAGACCCACACTCCTGACAAATATCTGAATTACATAACGGTCAAATACAACTCTTATTCCGTTCTTTCTGTTATGTGCTGCCCGAAGGCTCAGAGAAAAGAAGTATTTAGGTAAATCTGAGAGAAAAATAAAATCATGGTCACCTAGCAACCACACTTTCATAATCCGAACAGAAGATCGAAATCGTGCCCTAAACAGACACGAGCACAGCGGGAGGTGGAAGGAGAAGAGGAGCCGCAATGACACAAAACTGCTGTGATTTGGGTCAATACATGACCTGCACTTGTCCCATGGGTGTGTGTGTGTGTGTGTGTCTGTGTGTGTGTGTGTGTGTGTGTGTGTGTGTGTGTGTGTGTGTGTGTGTGTGTAGTACCTGTGTCGCCCCACACGTCCTAGGGAATGTATGTGTGTATCCCTTTGTGTGTATGTGTAGCACCTATATCTCCCCACACAAGGAGGTACTCGCCCTATGGAGTGTGTTTGTTTATGTGTGTGTGTGTGTATAGTGTGTGTGTGTATAGTGTGTAGGTGTGTGTGTGTGTGTGTGTGTGTAGTACCTGTATCCCCCCACACAGGCAGGTACTCGTCCTGTTGAATGTGTTTGTTTGTTTATGTGTGTGTGTGAGTATAGTGTGTGTGTGTGTGTGTGTGTGTATAGAGTGTGCAGGTGTGTGTGTGTATAGTGTGTGTAGGTGTGTGTGTGTGTATAGTGTGTGTAGGTGTGTGTGTATAGAGTGTGCAGGTGTGTGTGTGTGTGTATAGTGTGTGTAGGTGTGTGTGTGTGTATAGTGTGTGTAGGTGTGTGTGTATAGAGTGTGCAGGTGTGTGTATAGTGTGTGTGTGTATAGAGTGTGCAGGTGTGTGTGTGTGTGTGTGTAGTACCTGTATCCCCCCACACAGGCAGGTACCCGTCCTGTTGAATGTGTTTGTTTGTTTATGTGTGTGTGTGTGTATAATGTGTGTGTGTGTGTAGTGTGTGTGTGTGTGTATAGAGTGTGCAGGTGTGTGTGTGTGTGTGTGTAGTACCTGTATCCCCCCACACAGGCAGGTACTCGTCCTGTTGAATGTGTTTGTTTGTTTATGTGTGTGTGTGTGTATGTATAGTGTGTGTGTGTGCATAGTGTGTGTGTGTATAGAGTGTGCAGGTGTGTGTGTGTATAGTGTGTGTAGGTGTGTGTGTGTGTATAGTGTGTGTAGGTGTGTGTGTATAGAGTGTGCAGGTGTGTGTGTGTGTGTGTGTGTGTAGTACCTGTATCCCCCCACACGGGCAGGTACTCGTCCTGTTGAATGTCCAGCATGATCTCCAGCCCGTTGCCGGTTCCTCCCTTCATGGTGGTCCTCAGGGATCGTCCTTCCTCCGCCGCGTTAAACATGTAGCACTTCCCGTACCTGGTGAACACCTGAGACACAAGAGACACAAGAGTTTGGCCACATGTTTCACACAAGACATGATTGTAGATGAAGAAAATGATGTTTAGTGTCCAATAATGAAGATTTAAAGGAGTCACAATGTAATGCAGTGGATTTACAGCCCAGTAAAAGTGCCTTTCACACAGTGATGCAGCACATTATAACACCGTCCACTATTGTCTTATCTGTGCAGAGTCCTGACCAAGCTAAACGCAGGACGGGTAAATGGAGCGAATGTGAACACGCTGCTGTTTTAACATAATTGAGGTTAAAGCACCTTTCCTGCTGCTGTTTGTTTAAATGAGCAGTTTCATGTTGTTTCGCATTATATAAATTCACAAAAGAAAATAGAAAACTAAATTATGATCGCAGGAGGTCATCAAGTTGTTTAAAGCTGCAGTCCTAAACACAAAAACCAGCAAGCGATCTATAATACAGGATTATTATAGCTCCATCAGCAGTGATTCTGTTTACATCACCGTCTGATATCAGGCACTAGAAAGAGAAGTACTGCACGCTGTAACTTCCAATCAAATATTAAATTAAAGACAGCTAACCTTTTTTTTACTGGTTTATTAGCAATTAAATGATGTGTTTTTACAAACTCTGAGCTCATATTTAAAGGTGCACTGTGTAACTTTTCTGAAGAGAGCCTAGAAGCCGTTTGTCTCCAGGAAGATGGTGACGCTTTGTTTAAATTGTCCACAGTTTGGCATTCAATGATTAAAGAAACAATAAGAGGAGGAGATAGACTGAAATAAGTACTACAGAGAGAGTCCTCTACCCTCCAGGCAGTTTCCTGGACTCAGTGGACAGTTAGATTTCTCCCCTTTTCTTTAACCCATTTACACCTCAAACACTTGCAATAAACAGCTATAAAAACCTACGCGACGCTAGTGTAAAGGTCCTTATCTCCTGAGGGTTTCTGAAGAATTGTGTATGAAAACCTTAATATCTCAGCTTTTGAAGCGCAGAAAAACATGAAATAAATTGCATTTAAAAGGTGTGACTCTCAGTTTTTATTAAACTGCATCATGAAATTTGATGAAATGAAAAATGAAATTAACATGAAAATGAGGACAAATCAACACGCAGCACAGCACTACGCCACACTACACAGCAACAGCGACACAAAGGGGTTAAAACCACAAGCCTCACGTGTGTAATCAGGTCCTATTTTACATCTTTGTCTCTATGAAATCATTTAAAATATATTATACAAATTACACATGTTTCTGTAGCACTTTTGTAGTTTTTGCTCTCTGTATATTTTATATTATGTATTTTTCTTTGTATTGGTTATTGGGAATTGTACTATTTATATCTTGTATCTTGTATTATATCTTATGTCCCATGTCCCATCATGCACCAGGGGACTGTGAACATACACCTACACAATACTACACTTTACTGCACCTATTACTGTCAGTCTGCACTGTCTCGAGTTTGCCCTGATGACGGCTGAAGGGCCAAAACGCTTTATTTGCCACGTGGTATTAAAGGTTTTTAATTATTTTGTACTTTCTGAGTTCCTCGGCTCTTTCCACCTGCCGTTAAACTCATCTGTCTCCCAGTTATTCAACTACACGTCTTATTTATTGCTCAAAAATGGCTTAAAATAGATGAATTCTTACTGTGAGGGGGGTCACCTCTCCACAGATCTAACCTGTAATTTGGCTTGTTTATGGCCATACTGTGGAACATTCTAGGCACATCTCCATGGAGACAAGCAGGTGACGGACCCTCCACCAGTGAAGTTACACAGTGCAGCTTTAACATGAAGTAAACACAAAGTAAAAAGTAAAATAAACGGATGCACATGAGATGTATTTTGTCCATGTTTGTTTCCCATAAATATACAGGAGAATGACACCGTCACATTCACTCAAATCCATTCTCTCACTGTGATTTTTAAAGAACAAAATGTTTTCTTGCTGCAGGTGCCATAATGAAGATATATACACTCTGTTATTTAACCATGTTCAAATGAAATGGCTTATCTTCTGGTGATGAAAATAATAATTTACTATACAGCATAAATGGAACACAAAGAACAGTGATTTTGCCCATGTGTTCCGTTGTTCCAGGCATAAAGAGTGACACCATTACAGCTCATCTAACGTTTCATCCTTTGTGTGGGAACACAGGCTGCACTTACTCCATTTAGACTGAGCACTGAGCCACAAGAGTGAGTTTAAGACATAAATATCACTGATTCACTCCTCTGTATTCAGGACCAAACCTCAAACCAGGGGACATGGGGCAGTGTAGAGCAGTGGGTCCCCATTATCATACATACATTTTTACTTCTTTTTATAGTCTCTCTTCATATGCATGCAGGAATAATTGTTTGGACTTAAATGTTTCAAAAACCAAAGAAATGGTCATTGTGTTCCATCATGGACTCATCACCTCTCCTACACTCACTGTTAACAACGAAGCAATAGAAAAGGTTCACTCATACAAATATCTCGGCACCATAATTGATCACAAAATCACTTTTCAACTGAACACTGAAAACATTTTCTCCAAATGCCAACAACGCCTTTTCTTTCTCCGTAAACTACAGGTTCACCAATCAATTCTTGCAGTTTTTTACAAATGCTTTATACAGTCCATCCTCACATTCAATATCACAGCCTGGTTTGGTTCACTCAGTCTCACTCATCGCAACACACTCAACAGAATCGTTAAAATCAGAGTCACTCACCACCATCTACAATGACAGAGTCTTGAGAAAGGGCACACAGATCTCCACAGACTCACACACTCTTCACTCACTCTACAGTCTGTTACCATCTGGACGGAGGTTCAGGTCCCTCTCACTTAAAACTAAGAGGGCCACGTCCAGTTTTATTCCCTCCTCCATTCGCCTGTTAAATGGCTGATGAAGCCACATGGGCAGTTAATCTGCATTGGGGAAGTGAGAGGTGCTGTTATGGATGTATTCTTTTATTGATCTATTTATTATTATGCATTTGATGTGTGCTTGATGTGTGATGTGAATGTGCTTTTTATTAATGTTTGTGTGGAGTCTTCACTTGTGCTGGTGCTCTGTCTGCAAACGAAGTTCCTAACGGATAAATAAAGTTATTTGAATTGAATTGAATTGAATTGAATATGCATGTGTTTTACTCTGAAAATGTAGTGTAAATGAACCATGAACCAATGAACTATGGATCAGATTTTTATGCATTTTTTGCTCCTATTACGAGCCCCGCCTCATTCCACAGGTCCCTGACAGATGTTTTATGCTTATTTCCGGTCCTTACGAGAGGAAAGGTTGGGGACGGCTGGTATAGAGGCGTAAAACAACATGCTGGGATTGGCTTTCTATACAGATACTTTTTTATAGCCAAACCATTTTTCTGCGTTAGGTATATATTGCAAAACTAGACTAGGCGAGTGCTTTTCCCTGATCCAGACCACAGACTGTATATAAATGGACACAGCGTTTTCATGGGGGCACTTCTGGCTCCATTGACTCTGTTTCCAATTGACTTTAAATTAGAAAATTGTCGCCCCTCTCTCGGTAACTGCTGCCGTGAGCCTCGTCATTTTGGTCTGAAAATGTTTGTATTAACCTTGTTCTACATGATCCTGGTGTGTTTATTTTATACGGGGAAAAAATCCTTTTCTCTAATATGGACCTGGCTCCAAATTCAGCTTGAGTTGAGCTTCATTTGACTGGAGCCGGAGGCTGTGGGTGACGTCAGCTTAGTCCAACTTAGTCCAACTTAGTCCAATTTAGTCCAATTTAGTCCAATTTAGTCCAACTTAGTCCAACTTAGTCCAACTTAGTCCAATTTAGTCCAACTTAGTCCAACTTAGTCCAACTTAGTCCAACTTAGTCCAACTTAGTCCAACTTAGTCCAACTTAGTCCAACTTAGTCCAACTTAGTCCAATTTAGTCCAATTTAGTCCAATTTAGTCCAACTTAGTCCAACTTAGTCCAACTTAGTCCAACTTAGTCCAACTTAGTCCAATTTAGTCCAATTTAGTCCAACTTAGTCCAACTTAATCCAATTTAGTCCAACTTAGTCCAACTTAGTCCAATTTAGTCCAACTTAGTCCAACTTAGTCCAATTTAGTCCAACTTAGTCCAACTTAGTCCAATTTAGTCCAATTTAGTCCAACTTAGTCCAACTTAGTCCAATTTAGTCCAACTTAGTCCAATTTAGTCCAATTTAGTCCAACTTAGTCCAACTTAGTCCAACTTAGTCCAACTTAGTCCAACTTAGTCCAATTTAGTCCAACTTAGTCCAACTTAGTCCAATTTAGTCCAACTTAGTCCAATTTAGTCCAATTTAGTCCAACTTAGTCCAACTTAGTCCAACTTAGTCCAACTTAGTCCAACTTAGTCCAATTTAGTCCAACTTAGTCCAACTTAATCCAATTTAGTCCAACTTAGTCCAACTTAGTCCAATTTAGTCCAACTTAGTCCAACTTAGTCCAATTTAGTCCAACTTAGTCCAACTTAGTCCAATTTAGTCCAACTTAGTCCAACTTAGTCCAACTTAGTCCAATTTAGTCCAACTTAGTCCAATTTAGTCCAATTTAGTCCAACTTAGTCCAACTTAGTCCAATTTAGTCCAACTTAGTCCAACTTAGTCCAATTTAGTCCAACTTAGTCCAACTTAGTCCAATTTAGTCCAACTTAGTCCAACTTAGTCCAATTTAGTCCAACTTAGTCCAACTTAGTCCAATTTAGTCCAACTTAGTCCAACTTAGTCCAATTTAGTCCAACTTAGTCCAACTTAGTCCAACTTAGTCCAACTTAGTCCAACTTAGTCCAACTTAGTCCAACTTAGTCCAATTTAGTCCAACTTAGTCCAATTTAGTCCAATTTAGTCCAATTTAGTCCAATTTAGTCCAACTTAGTCCACTTCTTTCTACTGTCTGTGATCCAAACCCTCTCATTAGAAGTGATCAGAGTTCAGGTGCAGTTCAGGATCCAACCACAAACCTTTGGGTCAGCCGGTGTTTTCCACTGGACAGAACGGACAGATTAACCAATCGAAGAAAAGCCCCACACACCAAAACAACCACGGAAGTTCCATTTTCATTTACTCGTATGTGAGCGCGACCGGTATAACTCAGCAGTGGTGGAACGTAACAAAGTGAAACTAAAAAAGTACTGCATTTAATTAAAAACTTTAGGTATTTGTACTTTACTTTCACTTTTTACTTGTACTTAACCACATCTGAGGGCAAGTATCTGTACATTCTGCTCCACTATATTTTTAATAGGACTGAAAAGTTAAAGTTTTTTTTATTTTTTTTATTACAGTTTGAGACCTGTTGAAAAGGCTGCGGGGTTATTTTTAACACATTCATAGTTTGAGCAAACAAAAATACACAAATAAAAACAAATTCTGTCTGAAATACTTTTTCCTCTTTAACCCTTTTAACCCTATAATAGCTCTATTTACTGAAACACCTGGTCTCTTCGTCTCTTTGTCTGTTTTTCTTTTGTTTATGATTATTCTTATTTTTACACTTGCTTACACTGACCCAGATATTATGTTTTCTTAATAAAGACTGAATTGAATTGCATAGTCTATTTTTGTCAATAATTGTGTCAAAGAATGTCCTATGTGCAAATAATTTACACCCTTTTCCTTTTTATGGAATTAAATACCCAAAACTGTGTGAAAAGGCCAAAAAGGAATCGAATTTTCTTCAACTTTCAAGCCCCGTTTCACAGCTTTCAGGAACAGTTTGAATGATTAAATTGCGTGAAGTAGCGACGAGTTATGGTAATTTGATATAGTGAGGTCACCAGTGATCCCTGTGGGAGTAAAAGGTTAAGTACATGTTTAAACTAATGCTTTAATACTTTTACTTGAGTACATTTTTGTCTGTTATTCTTTTACTTGGGTATTTTGCTCCAGTATCTGTACTTTTCTTTACTTAACAAAACTGTGAACTGCACTTCTTCCACCACTGTAACAGGGTTCAGTCAGAGGTGGGAGCAGAGCTGGATTTGGATTATGGTGAAATGTCAGATCTGAATGGCAAACTGCACTGTAAACCCTCCAGCGGTTCTTTCCTGTAATGCCAACGGCCGGCGTGTGCAGTGTGTGTGTGTGTGTGTGTGTGTGTGTGCATGTGTGTGTGCATGTGTGTGTGTGTGTGCATGTGTGTGTGTGCAGTGTGCATGTGTGCAGTGTGTGTGTGTGCAGTGTGCATGTGTGTGTGCATATGTGTGTGTGTGCATGTGTGTGTGTGCAGTGTGCATGTGTGTGCATGTGTGTGTGTGCAGTGTGCATGTGTGTGTGTGCAGTGTGCATGTGTGTGCATGTGTGTGTGTGCAGTGTGCATGTGTGCATGTGTGTGTGTGTGTGTGCATGTGTGTGTGTGTGCAGTGTGTGTGTGCAGTGTGTGTGTGCAGTGTGCATGTGTGCATGTGTGTGTGTGTGTGTGCATGTGTGTGTGTGTGCAGTGTGTGTGTGCAGTGTGCATGTGTGTGCAGTGTGCATGTGTGTGCAGTGTGCATGTGTGCAGTGTGCATGTGTGTGTGCAGTGTGCATGTGTGTGTGTGCAGTGTGCATGTGTGTGCAGTGTGCATGTGTGTGCATGTGTGTGTGTGCAGTGTGCATGTGTGTGTGTGCAGTGTGCATGTGTGTGCAGTGTGTGTGTGTGTGTGTGTGTGAGGGTACCAGGGCTAAACAGGTAAATGGGAGAGTGGGGGGTCTCTGCTCATGAATAGAAATCACCTGAACATCACATTCGGCAGAAGCTCAGGTGAAGGTTTAATGAAGAGGAAGGATCAGCGCTCCCCAGACACACATCATCTATGTGATTTATATACGTGTGTGTGTGTGTGATGTATATATGTGTGTATGTGTGATTTATATATGTGTGTATGTGTGATTTATATATGTGTGTATGTGTGATTTATATATGTTTATGTGTGATTTATATATGTGTGTATGTGTGATTTATATATGTGTGTATGTGTGATTTATATATGTGTATGTGTGATTTATATATGTGTATGTGTGATTTATATACGTGTGTATGTGTGATGTATATATGTGTATGTGTGATATATATATATATGTGTATGTGTGATTTATATATGTGTGTATGTGTGATTTATATATGTGTATGTGTGTTTATATATGTGTATGTGTGTTTATATATGTGTATGTGTGTTTATATATGTGTATGTGCGTTTATATATGTGTATGTGTGTTTATATATGTGTGTGTGCGTTTATATATGTGTATGTGTGTTTATATATGTGTATGTGTGATGTATATATGTGTGTATGTGTGATTTATATATGTTTATGTGTGATTTATATACGTGTGTATGTGTAGCTATACATACGTGTGTGTAATCTATACGTACGCACACACACACACACACACACACACACTCTCTCCGTGGTACTGGGCATATGGTGCTCTTCACATACACATACATCTGTTTTGGGCAGGATACTTCCAGTTGAAATCAACGAAATATGAAATCACCCAATCTGGTTTAGTCCAGTAAATAAATATGTCAAATAAATATGTCGATAGATAAATATGTCGATAGATAAATATGTCGATAGATAAATATGTCGATAGATAAATATGTCGATAGATAAATATTTCGATAGATAAATATGTCGATAGATAAATATGTCGACAGATAAATATCTGACCTGGAATGAGCTCAACTACAAACAAATATCTGTCGAACTCTGTTTTAATGTTTTGTTTCAGTCACACGTTTAACGCACACATTCTGCTTCACTAGCAATGACCAGGCCTACAGCAACACTGAGTGAAGAAAGAGATTTTTTTGATGAGTGTACGTGGTGGGTCAGAGATGGGTTGAGACTTGTGGGCGGGGGTTCCGTCTCAATCCTCATTTGGCCCAACAGAACAGAACCCACCTCTTGGTGTCTTATGTCTGGAAGACGAAGGGGACAGGGGCTGGGAGGGTGCGGTCGAGTTAGCCGAGAAGCTGGGGTGACGGGATCGGCTGCTTTAACCCCGTACGAGCCACAGCCTCAGATCCTCAGGTCCCTGCGGCTGTTCTGAAGTCCAGGCTCCGGACAGAAGGTGACGGAGCCTTTTCAGCCCGGAGCCTCGACTCTGGAGCGACCTGCCTGAGGAGATCAGGCTGCACCATCAGTTCAATCACTTCTTAAAACCCATTTTTATCGGTTCCTTCCTTTAACTGGGTTTAATTATTTTTATTTCCTACTTCTTTTTATTTATTCATTTATTTATTTATTAGAATTAATCTGATTTGTGGCATCATTGACTGTTTTCTTTGTTTTCTGTGCTATTTTTCTGTGCTTTGTATTGTTCATTGCTGCTTGTACAGCACTTTTATTATTATTACCAACAGGCTTCTGGGTAATTGAGGCGTGGTCGTAGTGAGCTGTGGTTCACTGGTGAAGAGGCGAGAGCGGCTGAGGCGTGTTCCTGCTCCTGAACCTCTAAAACTCTCTGTTCCACCTTGTGATGTGGTGATACAGGAAGTGCTCCACTGTGTTTTTAAACTCCATACACCTTCACTAGGATCAACTGGATAATTTCAAACCTGGAATTGCCAATATTTACTGACCCAAAGGTAAAAGGAGCTGTTAATCTTTGGGGATTCAGACAGATGAAAATAAAAAAACAGGATGTGAGTGAAACAAAGTACAGCTCTGGGTCTGTTTCTGAGGAGGGAACAGCTTCATAACACGGCTTAAAACTCACAAGAATCCTTTTTGTGTAATATAGGACCTTTAACTTGTCATCTAGAGTATTGGAACAATGAGCATCACATCACCTCATCTATACCTGTTGAAAAAAAAGTACTAAAATCATGTTGTAAATTGCAGCAAGTTATTCTGTCACCAGAAAAGTTTTAAGATGGATTCTCCAATTTCCTCTTCCTCCTCCTCCTCCTCGTCGCAGACCCTGACCTCTGACGGTTGGTTAGCCCTGAGCTTGATTGTCGTCTTAATGCGTTGTTGTCATTGAGTCGGTCCAGACAAAATAATACGGCGCGTCACTTTATTCTGGGAGCCGAGGCGCCGCTGTTTAGACTGTGGAGCAGAGCACTGGGCCAAACATATTTACAGCCCCATTATTCATGTTTACATTGTGTCGCCGGGTTAAGGCAAAGGTTATTTTAGCATTTCACACTCGTATAACTTTCCATTTGCTCCCTGTAGTGAAGCCAGACAGTAACTTCAGAAAGTATTTGTTGTACGTATTGTCTTTAAAGGACCCACGTCACACTGTTTTCAGATCTGTTATAAAGCTGTTTCCTCATCACAAACACACTGGGGGCTGTGTTTTGTTTCATTCACACGTTTAACACACAAACCTGCAAGTTTAGGCTTAGTTCTTCTCTCAAACTGAAAACACTCGGTTCCACTTTATGATATCATGGGGTAATACAGGAAGTGCTCCATTGTGTTTTTTACACTTCATACACCTTCACTAGAACTCGTTTGATCATTTCAGCCATGCACTGTCAATTTCTACTGAACTAAAGGTTAAAAGTAGCTGTTAACATGAAAACTACCGCTGACTGCTGACATCACAAGGTGGACCAGAGCTTTTTGAGCTTTGCAGACAGACAGACTAATAATGAAGTGTTACTCAAACATGTGAATGGAACAAAACACAACTCCAGGTATTTTTGAGGAGGTAAGAGCGTTATAATATGGCTTAAATCTCACAATAATCTATTCTGTGTAATAAAGGACTTTTAAAGCTGCACTATGTAACTTTTGGAGGGTGCACCACCTCTTCTTGTCTACAGAGAAGTTACTGCTTTATGTGAAATGTTCCACAGTATGGCCAAAAAAAAACAACATCCATCTCCATTTGAGACAAGTGACGTCACAAAACCAAGTTACATATCAGATCTGGGGAAAGAATGATGTTTTTTAGTTTTTTGAGATAGGCCTAGATTTATCTCTTTAAAGTCATACTGTGTAACTTCTCAGGCAAAGCAATAATATCTCCATGGAGACAAAGTGCAGGCCCCAGGAGGGTTCCAAAGGTGCATTCTGTAACATTTCCGATGGAGCGTTCACTATACTTAGCTTCCTCTATGTTACTGCTTAGATGTTGACAGTGGCAGTAAACTTATGTGTCTCCATGGAAACAAGCAGCCAGGGCCACAGGGGCCACGCTGAAGAGGTGGAGACGAGTGCATATTTTTCTATGTATTTTTAGCTATTAACATCTTTAATTGAATAAAGGCGAGATAGAAGAGTGCCTGCAAACAGAACAATATATTCAGCCAACACATGCAGTTCTGTCTCTCTGGTAGAGTTGAGCCAAAGGGAAAATGGAATACATTTTGAAAAGAACATTTTATGAATTTGAAATGACTCAGAATGAGCTCGGGTGGCTCTGACAGACTAAAATGTCCATTATCTTTCCCTGCAGTAACTTTGCCTGTATTTAAACTGCAATCTGGTTATATTGGACATCGTCTTTGTCTTCATTTCACAGACAGATGCCAAAAGCGCTCCATTAAAGCTGTACTGTGTAACTTTGCTGGAGGGGAGTCTGCCCTGGCACAGAACTGCATTAATCTGTCATTTAAAAATTCATGTTTTTATCGCTAAGAAATACTGTGACAAAGATTATTTCCGGCTGTGACACTTCACGGATCCTACCTTGGCCTGGTAACATCATTTGGAGATACATAATGCCATACTGTGGAACATTTCAGGCAGAGCAGTGACATAGTGACTACATTGTGCACTAAAGAAGTTACTGTACTTCAAAAGCATTTCATTATTTAACAGAAAATGAAGCCGTTTGGGAACAACATGAGTGCCGAGCCTCCGAAAAGAGCCTCATGAGCCGTGGGGAGTGTCCATGTTTCACTCCACGTTTGGTTTTGGCTCTGGGGAACGAGCGGAGCACCCAAACTCTCATGATGCACATATGTAAAACTGATGAAAACTGAAAGTGTAATTAGTTCCCTTCAACCCAAATGCCTTCTCCTGTTACACACTGCAGCTTTGCCAAGTATTTCTGGCTCACACTGAGCTCAGCTCATTAACACGGGAACAACATGAAGACATAATATTCAAACCTCTTAAGACAGAAAATTACCCACAAACTCATATAGTACTTATTAGTTGGGTATTTTTAGGCTTGAGGGGATTATTTTATTTTAGGAGAGAAAAATGCTTCACCGCTAAAAGGTTGCAGAGTTTTGCATGTTAGAGTAATAATACATACAGTATTTTTAAAGCTCCTACGTTACACAAACCTGATCTCATCAAAAACATAGTAGTGAAGATGTATGGAGTTTAAAAACACAGTGGAGCACTTCCTGTATTACCACATGACATCATACAGTGAAATAGAGTGTTTTCTGTTTGTGAGGGGAATTTATAAGAACTGAATATGCAGCATTTGTGTGTTAAACGTGTGAAACAAAACACAACTCCAGGTCTGTTTGTGACGAGAAACATCACGATATAGATCAGAAAATAATATATGTAATATAGGCCCTTTAAGGTGTTTAAGCAATAAAATCACATGTACTTGGAGGTGTGCAGGGAGAAAGAAGACAAAAGTTTAATGTCACACTGCTAAAAATTGCAGGGAAAGCAATAACAGTCCCATGGAGACCGCAGGAAAGTTACATAGGGCTTTAAGTACTGCATATACACCGAGGTTAACTGTAAAAATAGAACAATTCATCCAACCGTGACGTCCTATTTGTTAAGCAGCAAATCGGACAACACCAGGAAGCCATTTTGTCTCATAAAGTCGGTGTTCTGGCGTCAAACATCCCTCCGTCTTGTGTTGTAGCCTCAGCTGCAGAGGGACAGGTCCTCAGTCCTCCCTGTGGCAGCGCTGATCTGCTGTGACAGACAGGAGCCGGCTCAGGTCAAACTCCCATTAGGGCTGAGAGAGACAGGAAGTCATCTCTTTATCCAGGAGTCAGACTGCAGCTGAAGCTGGAGGAAAGATTAGGGGTTTCTTCTGTTTTACAAGATTCTTAGACCAGACCAGTTGGGTGGAATTAAGTTAGATCAAATTAAAGATTATGATGAGCTGTATCCACTGCTAAAACGTTATTTAAAAGTGCAATATGTCTTTTTTTCTTGCCTGTTTGTGCTTAGGAATGGTACTTAACATATCGGTGGGGCGCCAGTTGCAAAAACTGCTGTTGTGTCCTTAGGCAAGGCACATCACCCACATTGCCTAGTATGAAAGTGGTGTGTGCGTGAGTGTTGGTGGTGGTCGGAGGGGCCGATGGCGCAGATTGGCAGCCTCGCTTCCGTCAGTCTGCCCCAGGGCAGCTGTAGCTACAATAGTAGTTTACCACCACCGGGTCTGGAGTGAATGAATAATGCTCTGTAAAGTGTCTTTGAGTGTCCTGAAAAGCGCTATATAAAACTGATGCATTATTATCTGTGCTGTTTATTCAGTTATTCTGCTTTTTTAGCCTTAAAAGACAAAGAGCAGCTTATTTTCTCATCTCTGTTATAATGTTGTTTGCTCATCACAAATATTCCCTGAGTTGTGTTTTGTTTAATTCACACATGTTTAACAGACAAAACCTGCATATTTAGACACTCTGTTCCACATTGTGATGTCATGTGGTAATACAGGAAGTGCTCCACTGTGTTTTTACAGCGCCTTCACTAGAATCATTTGGACGACCGCAGTCTCTACCGAACAAAAGGTAAAAGGAGCTGTTCACTTTAAAAACAGTGCACTGGTCAGTGCTCATGTGAATGAAGAAAACACAACTGTAGGTTTGTTTTCTTTTTTAATTAGGTAACAACATTCTAACATGAGCTCACACCAGTCAATTTAGCATAATTATCATTTTTACTGCCAAATTTAGCACTATTAACTGAGATTGAATCCTCGCTAGAAAAATTATATATATATATATATTTTTAAGGCTTTACATATTTAACTATTTTGCATGTTTAAAAATTAGCCTCTGGTCTTGTCTAACAAAAGTATGTTGGTGTTACCGTCACTTCAGGTCCTGAGCCGTGGTTACGCTCCTGGTCTGGAGCTGTCAGAGGAAGAATGTAATGACTTCTCAAAGCCGGAAAATGGAGTTATTCTCGACAAAGAGGCGTCAATTCTCATTGAACATGTCCAGAGCCTGTGGAGGTGATGGAGAATATCGACTTGGACGCACTGAAGATGAGGCTGTTACTGTCACGTGTCAGCGACAGGTGTGAAGGCAGAAGGCCGAGGGGAGATTTAAGTTTGGACGACAAGATATAATCAAAAATAGTTTTACACTGTCGTTATGAACAATGTTCTAAAGTTTGGCATTCAACTTTAAGGTCCTATATTATGCAGAATTGAGCTTTAAGCCATGTTGTTACCTCATCAAAAACAGACCTGGAGTTGAGTTTTTTTCATTCACACGTGTTTGAGTAATTCTTTTTTATTGTTTTATTATTCTGGGCGTCATCTCCAAAGATCAAAATAATCTGTTACTCATTGTGATGTAAATGAAGCGGTAGATTTCAAGTTAAAACTTCCTTTTAGCTTCTGCTCAGTAGAAATGGGCAATTCCAGCCTGAAATTATCCAAATGATTCTAGTGAAGTTGTGTTTTCAGTTTGAGAGAAGAACTCAGTCTTAATGTGCACGATTTGAAAACAGAAATGAAACAAAACAGGCGGCAGGTATCTTTGATGAGCAAAACATCAGAATAAGTGTGTAATTTGGGCCCGTCAATCTTTATTGAATGTATTCAGTTTGGAAGCTAAAATAGAAACCTTGAAAAACGTGCCGCTGATGCCGTCGCCTGCTTGTCTCTATGAAGATAGACGAGTTTAATGCCATATAATTCAATGACATATCCATGGAGACAAGCAGATTCAACTTTAAACCTCAACAAACACTTTGCAGACACGTTTTAGCACATTTCTCATGAGATTAAAACAAAGCCAAATGTCCCCTATGAGAACACTGGTAAAGTTCTGAACTGATTAAACAGGATGCATTTTTGTACTACGTGAAATGTTTGTGCTTCCACTAACTTCAAACCCTGGACACGAGGACAACATGTATGTAACTCCAACACAGGAAAAACAGGAAAACTGATCTCAAACATGCAAAGTGATTTCTCCAGCTAGAGTCCAGTGAATATGAGGCTGTTTCTGTGGTTTGTACAGCTCCTGGTCCCAGTGGAGCAGCTCATTCTCTAAATTTAGCCTCCAGTGTCACAGACGGGCTCCACAAACAGGGGCCCTTGTCGTCTGTGGAGGACACTTTCTGTGCCAGTGCTGTCATGTGATTTTCTTTCAACCTTTCAACAGCCTCCGTGTTCACTAAATCTTTTCTGCAGTTTATCCCGAGCGCGTGTGTTCATAATGCAGGAAGAGCTCCACTGTGTTTTTAAACTCCACCGTCTCCAGAACCATGTGGATCATTTCAGTCCAGGAACTGCCCGTCTCTACTGAACTAAAGGTAAAAGGAGCTGTTCACTTACAAGTGTGAATTAAACAAAACACAAGTCCAGGTAGGATTTGGAGGAGGTATCAACATGTCTTAAAGCTGATAAGAGTCACTTTTGTGTCATATATCTTTAAACCTTTAATTAAAAAAACTGTATTCCAGATGCCAAGGGACAGAGTTAAATTTACCTCTTTAGATTTTAACTGTAGTTTCCAACCTTCCACTTGTAACTACGTTTTGAGTCATATTTTTATTGAAGTTGCATTAGAAGTGAGTGAAACATTTGGTTTCTCTTCCCACTGTGAGCAAGTGCCGGGAATGTTCCACCATACAGCATAAAACTTATATGTCTCCCTAGAGAAAAGACCAGATCTGTGGAAAGGCACCTCAGTCATGTATTTTAACAACAGATGTAATGGTCATGAAATGGATATGTTCAGTGTCACACTGTGGAACATTCAAAGCACTAACATCTCAATGGAGACAAGAAAATTACAGGCCACACACCGTAAAAGTCGTATAGTGCACGTTTAAGAAAAAAAAAGAGAAATTTGACAAAAATTTGGACTTTTCATTTTTAGTCAACCACTCATCTGCTGCAGACCACCTGAAACCACGAAGTAAACATTTTAAATACAGCCTCCTCACTTCTAATTTGTTTCCCAACTGAAAATGTGTTTACATGTCAAACTGCTGTGGTCCTAAAATTAAAATGTCATATTTACTTCTCCCTAATATTCACGTCTTATCTCCTCACACCAGTCCGGTTCTGCTGCCAGTTAAAGTGCCTTTAGACCAGTGCATACATCTTATTAGCTCTGAGCACAGCCGAGGCCCGTGTGTGTGAATCACCAGCTGTGATACGACGCACAGTTTGGCCCCCAGACAGGAGGGGGCGCTGTGGTCATTATTGAGGAGTGTCATAGAGAAAGGCCACTCCACTCACTTATCCCCCGCTCGTAAACAAGCTTCATCAATCAACCGAACTCAAGTACATTGAGTATAAAGGTCCTATATTACACAGAGAGGAGCTTTTATCCGCGTAATAAAGCTGTTCCCACCTAAAAACAGACCTGGAGTCGTGTTTTATTTCATTCACACGTCTGAGTGACCCTTTATTATTGGTCTGTTTACATCTCCAAAGCTCAAAATGCTCTGTTCCACCTTGTGATGTCATGAAGTAGTCGTTTTCAAGTTAACAGCGACTTTTTATTACCTTTTGTTCTTGAGATATCGGGAATTCCAGCGCTGAAATGATGCAAATGTTTCTAGTGTATAGACTTTAAAAACATGATCTTAAAGTCACTGCAAAGTATTAATAAGCAGCTTCACAAGTCACAGCCAGTGTTTTAAGCATTATACAACACTATAGTGAGTTATTCCCTTCCTGGAGGCTGGAGTTAGTATATTTGGAGCTATATCTCAAAATGGTAAATGGAAAATACAGTATGGTTTTCATGGAATATTCGGCCGAGACAGAATCTATGGCCCCATCTTGAATGTTCCAGGATCCATCAAAAAACTAATCAGTTTTTTCAGCCCAGTTTCTGAACTACAAAAACAGCTCATCAAAATTCAGCCATCTGGTTTGGAGTTCTAACTCGTACCGGGATTACAAACATGCTACCAAACCGGATACCAGGCAGAAAAGTGACAGATGAAAATAATCTACTCTAAATCTCCCACCTTGAGACCAGATAAACCGATCAGGACTAAAACAGGATTAACAGTGAATTATAGAAGAAGTATTTCTAATTTAAATGTGATGTTAACTATACTCTGCTGATTTCACACAGTTGTTTTGTCCAGACTTTTTCTAGGCCGATATATTTAGTATTTCCAAGGACAATCGTTCCCTTCAGCGCCACATCCCATTTATCCAGAGTGCAAAGGTACATTTACATGTTAACAGTCATAATGTCTGTGGGCCTGATACTCTTAATCTAATCCACTTTATTTCTACAGCACATTTCATAAACCGTTTCCAAAGTGCCGCACAAATACAAAGCAAGAACAACAATAATCCAATAAGAATAAACACTCAGATTTGACCACAGGCAGTAAATCCAGCAAAATAAAACAAGAACCAAACGCTCAGACCAAATCAGACTCGTCCTAAAACAACTGACAAACCACAGAGCAGCACAAACAGAGGAAAGCCAGAAACTAAATAAAGCACGAACAGTACAGAGGGCCAAAGAATTAAAATGTGTCTGGTTTTTATTTTTTTTTAAATTTTGGGCAATTAAGAAGTTTACATTCTTTTACAATGGACTGTTTAACATTAGAGAAATCATGATAGAAATAACAAAAAAACACCCCGTCCCCCTGGTTTTAAGTCTCGTTTTAGGCGAGCTGGAGCCCTCGGACCCAAAAGCACATGTGGGGAGGTAAAATACGAAACACATTGTGGGGCCAGACCATTCGGAGCTTTAAAAACAAATCATTAAACTTTAAAATCAATTCTGTATTTAACGGGTCACCAGTGGAGTTGGGTCAGACGGGTGTAATATTTTCTCCCTTTTTGGAACCAGCGCCTTAAAGTAACACAGGAAACAAATACATGATGTAATTATGTCATTTCAAACTGAATTCTCTTTTATGACTGGGAACCCCAGTTTGGAAATCACTTTTCTAGGACCTTATTGGATGGTTGATATGGTTCGGGTGAGGATCATACGCTCGTCTGTTATTACTGTATGTACGTATATATGTCTGCACGTGTATATATGCAGGTGTATATATGCAGGTGTATATATGCAGGTGTATATATGCAGGTGTATATATGCAGGTGTTTATATGCAGGTGTATATATGCAGGTGTATATATGCACGTGTATATATGCACGTGTATATATGCAGGTGTATGTCTGCAGGTGTATATATGCAGGTGCATATATGCAGGTGTATATATGCAGGTGTATATATGCACGTGTATATATGCAGGTGTATATATGCAGGTGTATATATGCAGGTGTATATATGCAGGTGTATATATGCAGGTGTATATATGCAGGTGTATATATGCAGGTGTATATATGCAGGTGTATATATGCACGTGTATATATGCAGGTGTATGTCTGCAGGTGTATATATGCAGGTGTATATATGCAGGTGTATATATGCAGGTGTATATATGCAGGTGTATATATGCAGGTGTATATATGCAGGTGTATATATGCAGGTGTGTATATGCAGGTGTATATATGCAGGTGTATATATGCAGGTGTATATATGCAGGTGTATATATGCAGGTGTATATATGCAGGTGTATATATGCACGTGTATATATGCAGGTGTATATATGCAGGTGTATATATGCAGGTGTATATATGCAGGTGTATATATGCAGGTGTATATATGCAGGTGTATATATGCAGGTGTATATATGCAGGTGTATATATGCAGGTGTATATATGCAGGTGTATATATGCAGGTGTATATATGCAGGTGTATATATGCAGGTGTATATATGCACGTGTATATATGCAGGTGTATATATGCAGGTGTATATATGCAGGTGTATATATGCAGGTGTATATATGCAGGTGTATATATGCAGGTGTATATATGCAGGTGTATATATGCAGGTGTATATATGCACATGTATATATGCAGGTGTGTATATGCAGGTGTATATATGCAGGTGTATATATGTGCATTAGTATTATCATTATTATGCTTTTTTTCTCTGTATGTAAACTCTTGTAATGTTTTCTTACTCTTGTTTCAGGAAATGTTCTATGTTTTTACTTTGTGTGAAAAAAAAGTTAAAAAAAAAATCTGGGAATGACACAGAGAATCAGTCAGATCAATATCAGCAGAGATACAGATACAGATGCTGACAAAATAGATCGATATGGATTAATCCACAGTAAATTATTATTATTATTATTATTATTATTATTATTATTATTATTATTATTATTATTATTATTATGATTATTATTATTAACTTTCTTTGTAGAAGGGTCTTATTGCTGACACACTGTTTATTGTCTATAGTTTTTATCTGTGAATGATGCAATAATACGTGAAACTTTATATTAGGGTTTGATGATGAATTGATTGTTTTTTCTTTTTTACAGGAAATAATGATAATGAATGTGACTGTTTATGTAGTTTTCAGTACAGATGAGTTTATGGTTGTGTAAATGTTATTGTTATTTATGTATTTGTGTATTTGTATTATGTATTTCATCAATATTTATGTATTGATGAAATGATAATTGTAAATGTTTAAGAACTACAGATGTGGCTCTGATCTGGTGCAGACATTTTTGCCTTTGGCCTTATGTTTAACTCTGCACTGTTCTTTAAATAAATGAATAACAAATAATAATAAAAATATTGGCCAATACCGACACTGGACCCATTATATTGTCCATCTCGAACTGTTCACTTCTTGCACCATTTTGTCCAAGTTCTGGATTGTAATTTTTGTCCACTGACAATGACAATAAAACTTCATACGACAATTTGATAACCACGAGGCTTCACAATAGACAAGAGTAAAGTACATTCAGCACAAAGAGGCAGTGAGCTGCTGGCTGTGCACTTCTCGACTTGTTGGTAGCAGCAGTTATAAAGTGCAGCGGTTAAATAATGCACAAGTTTACTGCGTTAGCGGCAGGTACGGAAGTGAATAAGAGCGTAAACACACACTCACACACACACACACACACACACACACACACACACACACACACACACTCACACACACATATACACACACACACACACACACACACACAGACACACACACACTCACACACACACACGACTGTAGCGTATCATTACCTCTTCACTCCTGCCCCCGTCCCCGCTCTCACCCCTCCCAGCGCCGCATATTTCATGTCATATTAAACAAACGCCCTCATTCATTTGACAAGTTCGGAGTTTTATGGCAGAGATTTATCATTGAGCCCTAATGTAATTTTACCGCACCTGCCAATAATGTTTTATTTCACAAGCAATGCATGCTGGGAGCCCGGGCCGTCCACACAAACATGCATCCGTACAGTCTATATGAGGAAGGTGTTCCTGCCAGCTGAGATGTTTATGCTCTAACAGAGGAGAACAAGGGCAAAAGCTGAGGGGAAACTGTAAAGAAATAAAACGAGAGTGGATGGAGAAGAAAGCTCGAAGAATTCAAAGTGAAATGTGCTTTTAGGGGTAGTAAACGGGGGACAGGGCAAAGCGTCGTGTTCGTGATGACAAATGTACAGAAAACTGGTATCACAGAAGGACAAAGTCAGTACCAAGGTTATCGTACTTAAAGCAGACCTATTATGCAAAATCGACTTTTCAGAGCTTATGACAGTTGTTTCTCCTTCTCATTTACCCCCGTCAAAGTTGTATTTGCATTTTACCCACCGGGATATGCCCACTGCTTTGTACTCACTGACGTTCTTCAATTAGATTTTCTTAATCGATGATACGCGTAGGATTTGTCTTTGTTGTGATGTTTATTGCTCTGTCAGCTCACACTGGGCACAGCAGTGCTCAACACAGAAGTCAGCGCTCTTGTTCCTTTTGTTAAGTCGTTTTAGATGAATATTGAGATTTAAAATGTGCAAATTAAAAGGCAATGATTCACTGATGTCAGAGATTAGAACTATCGCAGACACAAGCAGAATACGTCTTTGCCAGATTAGAAAGATATATTCTCAATAAATGGCCGACATCTCCAGCTCCATGTCACTGTATTAGTTCTACAGTCGCTTTAAAGTGCACTGTGCAACTTTTCTGACCCGTTTGTTTCCAAGAGGATGTTATAGCGATGCCAAAAGGCGGCACGGTGGCTGAGCGGCTAGCACTCATGCCTCACAGCAAGAAGGTTGCGGGTTCGATCCCCGGGTCGCCCGGGCCTTTCTGTGTGGAGTTTGCATGTTCTCCCCGTGTCTGGATGGGTTTCCTCCGGGTGCTCCGGTTTCCCCCATCAACCCAAAACATGCACTGTAGGTGTAAAAGTTGTGTGAGTGAGTGTTGGTGGTGGTCGGAGGGACCGTTGGCGCCGCTTGGCTTGGCAGCCGCGCCTCCGTCAGTCTGCCCCAGGGCAACTGTGGCTACAACAGTAGTTTACCACCACCGGGTCTGGAGTGAATGAAGAATACTCTGTAAAATGCTGTGTAAAGCACTTTGGGGACATGTGTCTGTGTAAAGCGCTATATAAATAAACCTTACCTACCTTACCAAAAGTTCCACAGTGGATTAAATTAGATCTGAGTAGGTGACACCAGATTACAGGTCAGATCTATGGGGATGTGACTCTGCTCACAGGAAGAATGTGTTTTACAGTTTTTTAGCAGCAAAAACAGCTTGTGGTGGACGTCTCTGTCACCCTCCACAGTGTTAGTATTATTTCATTTCATTTAAATTGAATTCCTTTGTTTAGATTTATATTTTAATTTGGGTGCTCAGGTTTTAGTTAATATAAGTCTGAATTATTTACTTCAATCAATCAGTCAATCAACAACTTTATTCAGCAGTTCAGCAGATCTCTGGTCGTGCACAGTCCACAAACAATATAAATATAAAAACACATTCTGTACATTCAAACCTTTGTGCATCAGGGGACACAAGTAAAATGACTTTCCGTTTAAAAGCTTTTGTTCCTGAGTGGCCAATAAGGCAGAGACCATCCACAGCAAACAAACGGGAGCATTATTTATTCGTTTTGCTAAGTTAGTTTGTCTAGTTTGTTTAAGGTTACTTTATTTTCACTTATTATTATCACTTATTATTTTCTGGATTCTTCTTGTTACTTTGATGTAATCCTCCTCTTGTGTTCAGTGTTAGTTAGTCCTGGATTTAAACACTGCTGTTCTTTGTCTGGTCGAGTTAGTTCTGTTCTGTTCAGTTTGATTTAAAGTTGAACTCCGGCACGTGTGAAGCTAAAGTCCGTCTGTCAGAACAAAACGGCACAGATCAGTGTTTCCTCGGTGGAGATCTCACTGTGTGTGAGTCTGTCAAGGCAACAAACTAGTGTAGTGATGGGGGCAAGTTCTGAACTTCCACGTAAAACACCAATTTGCTTCAGACTGAAGAAGCTTAACTCCACTTTAACCCATCTGACAACAGCCACGAGTCTAACAAACAAAACGCTCTGCCTGGTTCACTCATTAGTGTCTGGAAACGTTAGAAAACATCTTTATAATCACCTCACACTTCCCTCTGCTGATTTCCCACTGCACAGGCCAAAGGCCAAAAGACTCGATTGTCGACTCCAGCGGAGAAGCAACAAGTGAGAATCAACTACTGATGGTGAAGAACAATTGAAACTGAAAGTTGTTGAAAGAAAATGGTTCGGGAATGTATTTTTTTAGCGTTTAAAAAAAATATAATTCACTCGTAAATAAGTGGGATTAGAAACGACATCGCCGATCGAGTCTTTTGGGCTTTCGCCTGCGCAGTGGTGTAAGACTGTTGTACGATGGGTTAAAGTGGTGTTAAGCTTCTTCAGTGTGAGGCAAATTGGTGTTTTACGTGGAAGTTCAGAACTTGCCCCATCACTACACTAGTTCAGAACTTGCCCCCATCACTACACTAGTTCAGAACTTGCCCCCATCACTGCACTAGTTCAGAACTTGCCCCCATCACTACACTAGTTCAGAACTTGCCCCCATCACTACACTAGTTCAGAACTTGCCCCCATCACTACACTAGTTCAGAACTTGCCCCCATCACTACACTAGTTCAGAACTTGCCCCCATCACTGCACTAGTTCAGAACTTGCCCCCATCACTACACTAGTTCAGAACTTGCCCCATCACTACACTAGTTCAGAACTTGCCCCCATCACTACACTAGTTCAGAACTTGCCCCCATCACTACACTAGTTCAGAACTTGCCCCCATCACTACACTAGTTCAGAACTTGCCCCCATCACTACACTAGTTCAGAACTTGCCCCATCACTGCACTAGTTTGTTGCCTTGACAGACTCACACACAGTCAGATCTCCACCGAGGAAACACTGATCTGTGCAGTTTTTTGGCTTCTGACAGAATTCGACCTCCTCTAGAAACGGACTTTAGCTTCAGCCGTGCTGGACTTCCCCTTTAAGTTACCCCAGTTGGGTCTGGCTTTTTATTAATCATTTGCCTAATTTGTACTTTTGTTGTTTGTTAAATTCCTTTTTTTTAAACTTTATTAAATTTAAACTTATTTTTACCCTTGTCTTTTCCTTTCTGTTTGATCCACTACACATTTGTAATTGAATAATTTGAAGATAGATTTAGGTTTAATGCCCTACTGTGCAACATTCCAGACTCAGTAAACTGTACATGGAGACAAATATGTGGTGGACCCCTTAGAAAAGTGCATCTTATGTAAAATGTGGGGGAGACTTCCTGTTTGGCTTTCTCCTGCTATCGCTCACATTTTCTATCAGCTGCTAAGTGGTTCAACCTATGTACAGAGGGGCTAACCACTCTGCCACAGTGTATAAAAGGGAAAACTGAAACTAAAAGACACTCTCTATAGTGTGATATACGGCTCTGTCAAAGTAAATATTATAAATAACACGCTGTATGTTTTATGAAAGTGCGGTTGCTGCCAGTTTGCTTTGTCCTGAGTTTTATGCTTAAACCGATGATGCGCTGCAAAAGCCCGGCTAATGTCTGACTGGGACACTGCAGGATAATTCATCATTATAAACAAGCTACTGGCCAAAAACTGAAAATACCACACTGTGAATTTCAATGGACCCAAGGCGGCGTTTTTGACATCCCATTTTTGAGTTTAAATTTAGAATCAGATCCTCTGAAACAATGTTAACTTGACTTTTCTGGTTTTGCGGGTCCTTTTAGCTTGAGTGCATATGAATCATAATAGAGGCAAGCTGAAAGAACAGTCCTGAAAGTGCTAGCCAAGCATTGTGAAAGTGCTGAGTTCAATTTCAGAACTTTTAGCAAGATTGCACTGAATACAAAAAAACACAAAAGGGAAGCCGGGAGTGTGAGCGTGTGTTTTCGTTTTTGGACACGGTACAAGCATGAATAAAACAAGACCTCGTCCAGTCCGTGGTTGAGTACATCAGGAGTCTGACAGGAGATAGTAGCAGATGTATGAGACTACAGCAGGTTGAGCTTTGTGCCCAGCTCAGCCAACTTCTTATCAAAACTGTCACCTCCACACGACGCTGCCGTCTCCGGGGACTGTGACGGCATCGGGCTAATGGAGATTACAAGCTCCCCCTGAATAATGGTGCGTGTCTGCGGTGTCGTGTGAGGTGAGGGAAGTGGCCGGATATCTGAGGACAAAATGGACACTGCTGGTTATGTACTGTGATTAAAAGATTTACTCTTCTGTCTGACATAATTATTCTTCAATCTCCATTCATCAAACCGCCCTGCCTCAGCCTGACCTCGTCTGATCTCAGCAGCCTCAGCCTGGTGAGCTCCTCAATGGGAGACTGATGGGAATATCGGTGGCAAAAGACTGTTGTTGTGCTCTTAGGCAAGACACTTCATAGTTTGAAAGTGATGTGTGTATGAGCGTTGGTCACAAGGGCCCGAAGGCGTCAGTCTGCCCCAGGGCGGCTGTGGCTACAAAAGAAAAGCAGCTTTGGGTGGAGTGACTGTGTAAAGCACAGAGTGTCCCGAAAGGTGCTTAATATTATCATTTAATCTTATACTTTTCCAGGGTAGCAGCCTGAGTAAGAACTCCCAGACTTCCCTCTCCCCAGACACTTCCCCCAGCTCTTGCGAATGAGCCAAAGATGTTCCCAGACCAGCCGAGCTCCATGTTCCTACAGCCTGATCTCGATGCTCCCTGGAGTTTCCTGCTCAGATTTGCCCAGAGCATCAGGGAGGGAAACATGGAAAAACTGAAGGAGCCTCAACTTGAGAATTATATGTAATTGTGAAGTAGCAATGGGGCTAATCGTAACTGCTATTGTGTCCTTTGGCAAGACACTTCACCCTCATGACCTTCAGTGGATGCAGTGAGTGTGTGAGTGACTGAAGTGAATGAATAATGCAATATAACGTGTCTTGGAAAGTCCAAAAGGTGCTGTATAAGTCAAATACATTATTATCATTATTCATTTATAAACCAATAGTTATGCACACATCACGCAACAAATACAATAATTCGATTTTTTAAACCATTACTATGGGCCTATTTTTCCTAAAATGCCAGAACGACTCTCACTTCAACCAGAATCTGTTTCTGAACTGAATTCTTGTGTTATTTTTTATTTGTGTGGCCGGAGTACAAACTGGCCCAGATTCTTCACAGAAAGGTTAATTTGACTGAAAATAAGTGGGTCACAGATTTTCATTAATGTTTTACAAGTCCATGAGGTTGACAGTTTCGATAGTTTCCTTTTATCAGAATCTGGACAAACAGTTGCTCCTTTCACTTACTCAAATACGTGAGAGAAACAACACAACTGCAGGCATATTTTAAGGCTAAACGCTCACAAGAGTCACTTTGGCATAATGTAGGATCTTTAATGTCACACCGTCATTCAACAAGGAACTTTCACTTCAGAGGCAAAGGGCCCTTCACACATTCTTGAACACATTCTTATTACAAATTAGCTTTAAAGACTTTATTTGCGTCCCTCCTGATTCACCAATCACAGAACTATTACGGGAGCCTGCTGACATCTCCTCTTTTACAGGTGCAGATAGAGTATGACAGAAATGAGTCATTGGCCCTGTCTCTTTGTCAGTTACGAGTGCGAAGAGAACAGGAAGAGGAAGGGGGGCAGATATACGTAGCTATGGATGAAGCGCTGTCAGGCCTTACTCATCAATCACTGGGAACATGCAGTCATTATTTTTAATACTGCTGCCAGGGGCCTCCGGTTCAGTCTCACCTGTCACATCTCGCCCGTCGGTGTCCAGGATGATGTAAGGCTGAGTAATGGGCTGCAGGGGAGAAGGGTCTCTGAGGAGGGGGTCTCTGGGGTGGGGGTAAACCTGGAGCCCTTCCGAATCACAGACAGTGGAGCTGACTGCCTGACATGCTGCACCGAGCTAAGATTAGCCAAATGTTATGCACACATTATCATCAGTGTCAAGGCCAGTCTCACGTAATAAGATTCCTCTGGGCTTTTACAGTGCAGTGGACTTTACTTCCAGCAAATATTCAGATTATTTTAAAAAGTAGAGGATTGTTTTTATGTTGCACCTAAAAAAGTTTTAAGATTGTCTGAAAACTCAAGAAAAAATACAAAATGGATTTAAACAACATATTTTCAAGAGCCTGTGATCATCATTAGAGTTCATGGTCCTGCTGAGGAGTTTGATTTTCAATAGTCTTTCTGTGCAGATTAGGGTTGGGCAGTATCCAAATTTTGACAGCTAAACTTTGTCAGCATTTTCCCAGAGTATACGGCATTACCATGACTAATTAAGAATGATTTTGTAGCCCCCTCCTCGAACCGCCACCTTAACGTGGTGGAGGGGTTTGAGTACCCGAATGATCCCAGGAGCTATGTTGTCGGGGGCTTTATGCCCCTGGTAGGGTCACCCAAGGCAAACAGGTCCGGGGGGACGGGTCAGACGAAGAGCGGTTCAAAAGACCCCTATGATGACACAAAAATCGAGGTCAGTGACGTCGCCCGGAAAGGCGGTACCGGGGCCCCACCCTGGAGCCAGGCCTGGGGTGGGTGCACGTGGGCGAGCGCCTGGTGGCCGGGCCTTTCCCCACGGGGCCCGGCCGGGCACAGCCCGAAGGAAGCGGCGTGGGACCGCCTCCCCTGGACCCACCATCCAGCGGGAGGAGCCATAGGGGCCGGTGCAAAGAGATCTGGGCGGCAGTCGAAGGCAGGGGCCTCGGCGACCAGATCTCCGGACATGGAGACTAGCTCTGGGGACATGGAATGTCACCTCGCTGGGGGAAGGAGCCTGAGCTTGTGCGGGAGGTCGAAGCGTTACCGGCTGCCAGGATATAGTCGGCCTCACCTCCACGCACAGCTTGGGCTCTGGAACCCAACTCCTTGAGAGGGGCTGGACTCTCTATTTCTCTGGCGTTGGCCGCGGGGAGCGGCGGCAAGCTGGCGTGGGCTTGCTTATAGCCCCACAGCTCAGCCGCTGCGTGTTGGAGTTTACCCGGTGAGCGAGAGGGTCAGCGTCCCTGCGCCTTCGGTCGGGACAGGTCTCTCACTGTGGTGTCGGCCTACGGGCCGAACAGCAGTGCAGAGTACCCGGCCTTCTGGGAGTCTCTGGGAGGGGTACTGGACAGTGCACCGACCGGGGACTCCGTTGTTCTACTGGGGACTTCAATGCCCATGTGGGCAACGACAGTGACACTTGGAGAGGGGTGATTGGGAGGAACGGCCTCCCTGATCTGAACATGAGCGGTGTTCTGTTATTGGACTTCTGTGCTAGTCACAGTTTGTCCATAACGAACACCATGTTCGAGCACAAGGGGGTCCATCGGTGCACGTGGCACCAGGACCAGGCCGGCGGGCGATGATCGACTTGGTTGTCGTGTCATCTGACCTCCGGCCGTGTGTCTTGGACACTCGGGTGAAGAGAGGGGCAGAGCTGTCAACTGATCACCACCTGGTGGTGAGTTGGGTCCGCTGGCGACGGAGGAAGCCGGAAAGACCTGGCAGGCCCAAGCGTATCGCGGAGGGTCTGCTGGGAGCATCTGGCGGAACCTTCTGTCAGTGTGGCCTTCAACTCACACCTCCGAGAGCTTCTCCCAGATCCCGAGGGAGGCTGGGGACATGGAGCCCGAGTGGGCTTCGTTCTCGGCCTCCATTGTCGATCGGCCGTTCGTAGCTGTGGCCGTAAGGCCTGCGGTGCCTGTCGCGGCGGCAATCCCGAACCCGGTGGTGGACACCGGAAGTAAGGGATGCCGTCAAGCTGAAGAAGGAGTCCTACCGGCCTTACTGGCCCGGTGGACTCCTGAGGCAGCTGGACGGGTACCCGTCGGGCAAGCGTGCTGCAGCCCGGGCGGTTACAGAGGCAAAAACTTCGGGTCTGGGAGGAGTTCGGGAGGCCATGGAGGAGGACTATCGGACGGCCCCAAGGAAATTCTGGCAAACCGTCCGGCGCCTCAGGAGGGGAAGCGGCCCTTCACCAATACTGTTTACAGTGCGGGGGAGAGCTGCTGACCTCGACTGGGGATGTTGTCAGGCGGTGGAAGGAATACTTTGGGGATCTCCTCAATCCCAAATCCGTCCTCCGAGAGAGGAGGCCGAGGCTGGGTACCCAGAGGCGGACTCATCCATCACCCTGGCCGAAGTCACTGAGGTGGTCAGAAAGCTCCTCGGTGGCAAGGCTCGAGGGTGGATGAGATCCGTCCTGAGTACCTTAAGTCTCTGGGTGTTGTGGGGCTGTCTTGGTTGACACGTCTCTACAACATCGCGTGGCGGTCGGGAACAGTACCTCTGGACTGGCAGACCGGGTGGTGGTCCCTCTGTATAAAAAGGGGACCGGAGGGTGTGTTCCAACTACAGGGGAATCACACTCCTCAGCCTCCTCCCGGTAAAGTCTATGCCAGGGTGCTGGAGAGGAGGAGTTCGGCCGATAGTCGAGACCTCGGATTCAAGAGGAGCAGTGTGGTTTTCGGCCTGGTCGTGGAACACTGGACCAGCTCTACACCCTCCATCGGGTGCTCGAGGGTTCATGGGAGTTTGCCCAACCAGTCCACATGTGTTTTGTGGACTTGGAGAAGGCATTCGACCGTGTCCCTCGTGGTGCCCTGTGGGGGTGCTCGGGAGTATGGGGTCCGGGGCCCTTTGCTAAGGGCTGTCCGGTCCCTGTATGACCGAGCAGGAGCTGTGTTCGCATTGCCGGCAGTAAGTCAGACCTGTTCCCGGTGCATGTTGGACTCCGCCAGGGCTGCCCTTTGTCACCGGGTTCTGTTCATTGTATTTATGGACAGAATTTCTAGGCGCAGCCAGGGGCCGGAGGGGTCCAGTTCGGGGACCACAGGATTTCATCGCTGCTTTTTGCGGATGATGTTGTCCTGTTGGCTCCATCGAACCAGGACCTGCAGCGTGCACTGGGCGGTTTGCAGCCGAGTGTGAAGCGGCTGGGATGAGAATCAGCTGTTCCAAATCCGAGGCCATGGTTCTCGACCGAAAAAGGTGGATTGCCCTCTCCGGTGGGTGGGGAGTCTCTGCCTCAAGTGGAGGAGTTCAAGTATCTGGGTCTTGTTCACGCAGTGAGGGAGGATGGAGCGAGATTGACAGGCGGATCGGTGCGGCGCCGGCAGTGATGCAGTCGCTGTATCGGACCGTTGTGGTGAAGAGGAGCTGAGCCGAAAGGCGAAGCTCTCGATTTACCGGTCAATCTACGTTCCTACCCTCACCTATGGTCATGAGCTCTGGGTAATGACCGAAAGAACGAGATCGCGGATACAAGCGACCGAAATGAGTTTCCTCCGCAGAGTGGCCGGGCGCTCCCTTAGAGATAGGGTGAGGAGCTCGGTCACACGGGAGGAGCTCGGAGTAGAGTCGCTGCTCCTCCACGTCGAGAGGAGCCAGCTGAGGTGGTTCGGGCATCTGGTCCGGATGCCTCCTGGACGCCTCCCCCGGGAGGTGCTCTGGGCATGTCCCACCGGTAGGAGGCCCGGGAAGACCCAGGACACGCTGGAGGGACTATGTCTCTCGGCTGGCCTGGGAACGCCTCGGGGTCCGTCCGGAGGAGCTGGAGGAAGTGGCTGGGGAGAAGGAAGCTTGGGAGCCCCTGCTTAGACTGCTGCCCCCGCGACCCGGCCCCGGATAAGCGGAAGAAGATGGATGGATGGATGGATTTTGTAGCATTCAGAAACAGTCGCAGCTTTATATTTGAAGATGAGGCACAAGTTCTGATCAAACCAAACTTTGCAGCGCGTTCGATCACATCAGCATCAGCGCACAAGCTGTTTTTATCAGCGCTTATACTGTATGCAAATGAGATGTATGCAAATGAGCTGTATGCAAATTTCTGCAAAAGGTAAACAAATGTGCCAAAGCTGCATTAAACACATTATTCCTCAAAGTCTAGAATGAGGAGGAAATGTAGAGCGGTGCAGAGGACCAATCACAGCCCTCATGTCTGCGGCGCTTCTTCTTCCTGTGTGTTGTTTTGATGAAAGTTCAGGAGGTGCAGGTCGGACGCTGTAGGAGCCGCACGTCCACACAAACACGTTTGGATCAGAACCATAAATTGTGCTTTACCGTCTCCTCCGTGAAAGTCTGACTTCGGCCTCGGGAACTTTCTCCTCTTCAGCCTCGTCCCCTCTCAACTCTCGGCTTCAATAAAACGTCTCCATCACAAACTTTTGGGCTCAACATCCACACGAAGCGTCAGTCAGGTTTTTTCTTCTTCCTGCTGCGTGTGGATGGAAATCTCCGAGCGGAACCACGTTTGAAGAGCAGAGAGAGCGGAGGGAGAAAGTCCTGCTGTGGTTTTAGCTCCTTATGCAGATTTTCATTAAATGTACTTTTTTGAGCTTTTAACCATGTGATACTGCTGTTCCTTCATAAAAAAAACTTGTATTTTGCATCTGAGTTTATTTCATTAATCCATTAAACGAAAGTCGTCTCCTCTGGCCACTCAAAAATGCTCTGTTCACAAATAAAATGAAACACAACTTCAGGGATGTTTTTGATGAGGAAACAACTACACTGCACTACTGTCCCTGCAGAGACATTTGACCCGTCCTTAAAGCATCTGGGTCAACTCCTCACCAAAGCTTCGTGCTCCATGATGTCGTTAGGTTTGATCCAGACTGCTTCAGCTGGAGGATTTGACCTGTTGTGCCTGTTTTGTTGAGCTGCCTGTAACACCGTGATGAGAAAGCACAAACTGACTTCTGAAGACTGGCCACGCACCTCATTGTCTGACATAATGGTGGTTCTTATCTCAGTGAATGAAGCCCCAGCCTAATGTACTGCTTAAATTATACACACTCTCGTTTAATGTGTCCTAATGACCTTGTGGCTATTTTGGGTTTTATTCAGTACCACTGCCATTATGAAACAGCAACGGTTTCAAATAAGCACATCTCGCCCACGTCAAAGCCTTGCTAAATACCTCCACCCACACCCATCATTTATATTAACATTACTGCTAATTACAATTACTCGAAAGATGTGAAAAAGTGTATAATATAAAGAATTAAACTAGTAATAACCTGGGTTTAATTGGCACATCCAGAAGTCATGTTGACCTGGAGTCCATCTGACTCTCGTCCTGTTTAACTGGTTTTTAGCAGTGAGCGCTCTTCACATTAGCGAGTCAAGCTCTGATGCATCCTGGGTAATGAAATAATGGTTTGACCTGGCCCTGTGTAAATGTATGGGTTAATTTGATTTTTGGAGCTGTGCTGAGAATAAGAGCTGAATCATAACTGGGAGGTGGAATAAAAAATAAAAATAAAAAAAAGATCATTTTAGATTCATTATACTTTTAAAATTTATAATAACTATAATAAGCTTAATAAGCCTCATTAGAGCAGGAAGATCTGTGGAGAAGCAGTTGTCACTGTGATGTCATGTGGTACCACAGGAAGTGCTGTGTTACTAATAATTTTATCCCTGGAATTGCCAGTCTAAAGAATCTACTAAACAAAATGTAAAATGTAGTTGTGAACTTGAAAACTACAGCTTCAGGACATCACAAGTTTGAGTATTTTAAGCTTTGAAGATGTACCGTATTTTCCGGACTATAGAGGCACCGTAAATAAGCCGCATCCCTCGATAAAAAAAAAAAAAGAAAGAAAAAAAGTCATAAAATCCGCAACCGGGCTATAAACCGCTGATATCTATGTTGAAAAATGAGATATTTACTGCACATACAGAACGATTTTGTACTGTAAATGTACATTTATGTACCTGAACAGATTCTTTCTGAACAGTGTCTTTTAACACGGCAGCAACTGTGCTGATTAAAACGGGTCAAAAACAGAAAAGAACCGATAATTGACCTTCATTTCTCCTGTGCAGTGAAACCACAAGTTACTTTAATCATCTCCTCTGACGCTGAGCTGCAGCAGCAGGTGGAGGTCTGCGCAGGACACAGTTTTCAGTGCCTGCCTGTTCCTGCAGTCTTCATTACCGCCCCCGCCCGCACCGTATATAATAAGCTTTCAGAATGTTCATTCAGAATGTTCTTTCAGAATGTTCTTTCAGAATGTTCATTCAGAATGTTCTTTCAGATGCTCTTATTACATCCATGGTCCTGCGCTGCACTGTTTTGTGCAGGGCTCTACAGCGGTTTCCTTCCTGGAGTAAGATCGATGCCTTCAACTTAAAACTTGCATCATACAAAGTCCTTCGTGCTTTTCATGAAGGGGTGAGAATTTGAAAATAATGACCAGTTAGTAATTTGTCGTGCGTGTTATATCTGCTAAATAAAAAGTAGCGTATTCTTCTTTGCATTAATTTTCCATCTATCTTGTTTTTGAAATTCCGGTTAGAGCGCCCCTAGTGGTGGAAGAAAAAATAAAAATTTAGCCGCTCCGCACTAAAAGCCGCATGGTTCAAAGCCTGGGAAAAAAAGTAGCGGCTTATAGTCCGGAAAATACAGTAAATTTTTCCATCCATCCATCCATCATCTCCCGCTTAATCCAGCTGGGTCACAGGGGCAGTTTGCTGCCCAATCCTCATAGCACCTGACCCCCTATGAACCCCTCTGCAGGTGGAGCCACAGGAGGGTGGACAACATGGTCCTTGATGTTAGTTCATAGGGGTGCTGCATGTTTTAGGTTGATGGGAGAAACCGGAGCACCCAGAGGAAACCCATCCAGACACAGGGAGAACATGCAAACTCCACACAGAAAGACCCGGGCGACCAGGGGATCGAACCCGCAACCTTCTTGCTGTGAGGCATGAGTGCTGCCACACACACACACACACACCAGTGTGCACAGACACTGGGGGGAGGTGGGTGAAGTGTCTTGCCCAAAGACACAACGGCAGCTTCATCTGTGGAGCTGGAGTCACACCAGCTCCTGTGGGTCAGTGGATCTGACCCTCACCAGTGATGTTTCTGTCGAGACCGGGATTTGAACCGCCAACCTTCAGATCAGCGAACAAATGCTCTACTGACTGAGCTACTGTAAAATAATAATCAATCAATCAAACTTTATTTATAGAGCGCTTTTCATACAAAAAATGCAACTCGGAAAACAGAAACTTTTCTGAAAACGACGCCGTGTGCACGATGTTATTTTGGAAAACGGAGTGAGGGAAATATTTGTTTTTAAAAATATGCCTGTACGTGTAAACGGGGCCTAAAATCAGCGCCTTTAAGAAAAAAAAATCTCCATGACAACCCCAAAGCTGCCGCAGCTCCCCCGCTGTGGCCTTTTCACACTGTCTCAGCTGACACGAGTTCACCTCTGTAAACCCGACGCGTAAGAGGACAGGACCTCATGTTGTTTCATATGTTCAGGGCGACAGAGTGTGACCAGCTGCTCGGGGACAAAAAGAACACATTTACAAACCTGCTGGAGCTGCACCTGACGAGCAGAGAGCATCATGGGAAACCACACAGCTCCAAGTGACTTCCTTTCATATATTGATTTCCATTGTGTGCCAGCCCTCACTACCGGAACAAACTGTGCGCAGAATAGCAATGCACAACCCCGCATATTCCTCTGAAAATATCTGTATGTGCCCTTGAAGGATTTGAATTTGTCAATATTTTTCTGTTTTTCTCCCCATAATATTTTCCTAACATCTGGTGTATTTGTGTATTTCATGGCTGAGGCGCACTGCAAAGCTTCAAAGCATAGACTATATAACCCACCAGGCACAGATGTGATCCTGTTAAATGTACATCGCAGTTACCACGGTCCAAAAATCTGATTTAACTGTTTGTTTGAGTTTTAAGTTATAGAATAAAGGTCCTATATTATGCAAAATGGATTCTTGTGCAGTTTAAACCGAATTATAATGCGGTTACCTCGTCAAAAACAGACCTGGAGTTGTGTTTTGTTTCATTCACACGTTTGACTGATCCTCCATCGTGCTCATGCTGAAATCAAATATTTTAACTGTTAATTTTTGACTTAATTTATTCTTGATTAAAAAAAAAAGAACATGACGGTCCAGTTGGTAACGTTGTAATTTGGTGTTTTGTTTCTCAAAGTGATAATTTGAAATCAGAAAATCAGAATTAGCCACACATGAGTTTTTCACTTGCATTTCCATGTTTCATTACTAAAATCCAGTTGTTTAAACCTAAAAGTTAAAATTTCTCTTGATCTGAATCCTCATTAAACAGCAGTACCTACAGCCCATGGTGAACCAGTGCTAGTGCAGCCTGTGCAGCTCAGAGAGTGAACTCTGGAGGTTCTGAGCTTTCACATGAGGCATTTTCTGTCCAAAAACTGAGATGTTCTGTTTCAAATTAAATTTGTGAATACGTTTTGACACTATATATATATATATTTTTTTTTAATACAATTTTAATGATTTTGAAGGCTGCAGTGAAATGGCTGTAGAGTCTTTGTAATCTAGATCTAAATGCAATCCCATTTAAGAGTCAGAAAGCAGAGCTCGAACTCAGTCACTTTTGTCCCGTCTCATAAGTGTAAGTGGTTTCTTCACATGATATAATGATTTGGACACTGTTTCCCACCGAACCCAGAGAATAAAACCATAATGTAATATGATCCCACAGAGCAGAGCAGAGGCTGAGCGCTGAAGCATGAAACAACCCACAGCAAATGAAATAAGCAGTGATCGCAGACGGACTAATGACCAGACGGGTCATTTCAAAAGGCATTTCCATGTGGGAGACTTTTGGTACAGTCACTTCAATCAGTGTGACCCCATAGACTCTGCAGAATGAGGTTATGGTCTGCAGGGGCTGAGCTGTTTAGGAAGTCAAGAAATCCATCGAAGAGCAACACAAGACAGATGAGCCAAAAATGTATTTGACATTTATTATAATTGGAGATTCTCTGCTATATGTGTAATTACAACCTCCCATTCTCCTCAGTGTAGACCACGGAGCCTGTCTGAGAAAAGTGTATAAAGTGTGTGCTGAAAGGTTTTACAGCAGGGTGCCCACACTTTTTCAGCATGTGAGCAGCTTTAAAATGAAGAAGTCAAAATGATCTACTACAAAAATACAAATTATTTATTTATTTATTTATAAATATATTTAGAATCAGTCGTGGTGAAACGGTACTTGACTCACATAAATAAGTTTTTTATAGCTTCATCTCCATTTTACCTGATAAATGTTTATTTAAGACAAACAAACTGTACTACAGGAAACACTCTGTGCCCCTTTTTGGACCCTCACCCACAGTTTGCTCATTCATTTAGAGAACTTCCTCTGGCACTTTACACAAAACCGAAGAAAGTAAATAAAGAGTGTAGGATTTTTAAACCTGTTGTTCTTTTTTCTTTTCAAGTTCCACTGGAGTTACAATATCTTCTTGGTTTTGCAGTGGTATTTACAGCCTCTGCACATTTACCAAACGCGCGTCGTGACAAATACAGATGCATGTGGCGGTAGTTCTGCTCTGTGCTGTAATACCGCTTTGTGGCAACACTGTAACGTAAATTTAGATTAGTTTTTGCCTCGTATTTCGTCTTTCCTGTATGTGCTGTAGGAGGAACGAGAGCGTGAAAAGGCGGTGCACTAAAGGGAGGCAGATGGACAGGTGTTTTAAGAAGTTTAACCTGCAGTGTGACACACACTGTTACAGGAGGGTGTTGTGGACAAGCTGCGAGCGCTCGGGGTGTGTGTTGTGACACGCTGTGTCCACGGACTCCAGACGAGCGCATCGGCTGTAGAGACGCTCCTCCACATCGGTCAGTATGAGGTTATTGCAGCGGCCTTAATGAAATATGATCACACTGGACGAGAGTCCAAACGCCGTCCAACACCGTAAAGAAATGGTCTCGAATACGACACTACGATCTACCGACACTGCCTTGGCGATCGACGTATTGGGCACCCCTGTTTTACAGCCTTAAAACATACATATAATTGTAAAAACTAAAGCTGACTACTTTGTGGATTTCGCCCACAGCGGGTTATTTGTAGAACGTAACCCCCGCGATAAACGAGGGACCACTGTATAATTAGAGCAGTCAGCACAAAGTTTCCTTTTGACCTTAAGAGCTGTGCTTACAATATTTTAGTCCTGGGGAAATGCACACTTTACTTTGATATATGAAACAATTACAGACAAATATAGGTTTAAATGGTGAAGTTTCTCAAAATACTGCAGTACTACAGTACTACAGTACTGCAGGAGGCCATTATGTATATTTCAGCCACACAGTCTATGGGGACACAGGCTTAGATGTGGTTTCCATCCTGTGTCCAAAGACTCCCACACAACACTCAGTGGGTAAACTGTGTTGCACAAGGACACAACAATCTTCTGATAAGATGATACTTGCTTCTGATAAGATGATACCACCCACCTAATCTTCGAATGTGTTTGTTATCCTTGAAAAGAAGCGCTCACCCTTGACAATCATGTGACGCAAGGGAATAATTTGACAAGAAACGTGGTAAACATAGTTATATTTGCCAGGTAATAATTTAGAACAACACTTTCACTGTATTTTACAACTTTTCCAGACAAACTGCCACTGGACTGAAGCAAAAACATAATAAATATTCCACCGAATGAAGTAATAGGCTCTGTGCACCAGAGTCCTTGGCAGTCTGATTGTTAGCGTCACTATTTCCTGTCCAGTTTTATCTCTAGGAGGATTTTGCTGAGTCATGCACGGTCACCAACATGTTAAAAAGGACAAATAAAAGAATACCTGAGTGGAGGACATTTCAAATAATACTTGAGCGGAGGACGGAAAGAGAAATGTTTGTGTCTCAATGCTAACGGCGCGCTCACGCTAGAGGCGCCCTCACACTAGGGGGCGACAAACATCCTGCGCTTTAAGGCCGATCCGTGCTACAGTTCTAAAGTCCCAGTGTGAGCGCAGCCTGAATATTACAACAATGCTACAAACTGAAGTATTCAGTATGAAAATAATTGGCTAGTTTTTATTTTCATTGATTTGAACTCTAATAGGTTTAGTTTATGTTTTCCAATTTTAATAAACGTGACTGTTAGCTTTGAGACACAGTGAGCTAGCTAGCATGCTACTGTGAAGATATGTGACGGAGCGGGTCCGTCCCTGGGAGCGCGGTCCCCGGGGGAAAGCGTGGGAAGACGCGTGCTCACCTGTTTCCTTGTTTGCTGGGCTCCGCGCTGCGGGCGCTGCGGTGCGGGCGCTGCGGTGCGGGCGCTGCGGTGCGGGCGCTGCGCTGCGGGCGCTGCGGTGCGGGCGCGCAGTGGACTTCGCTTTTGCGTGTTCTCGGCCGCGACTGGGGGTGCGCACTTGGAGGCGGAGCTGTCCTTCAGAGACCCGCGGTGGTCGACTGTTACTTGCCCTCGCGCTGCCACTGCTGCCGCATCCCGGTGCGCACTGGCAAACCCGGACACATCCACGTCAGGAGCTTAAATCCTCCCGTTGTGCGCGCTCCGGGGTCATGTGAGCCACAGGTGACTGGCCTGGACAATTAACTGTGTTTTATTTGTGTTTAACCCATTTTCGGTCATTTACGGCTGTGAGATCAAAGCAATTCTCTATGTGTAACTGTTGGCCCCAGTAATATTAATCATTTAGTTGTAGAAATGATTTAATTAAGTTTTTAGAGGGGAGTTACGTAAGGTGGGAGGGGCGAGGGGTGTATAAAGGTGCGCCCTGCCGCTCAGCACCTGAGTCAGTCTAGTCTCTACTCTCGTCGTGTCCTGGCTTGTCGTGTCCTGGCTACAATGAAGGTCGTGTTTCGCTGGAAAAGCGAGGGAGCGAGCAAACGACTGAGAGACTAAGGGAGAGTGGAGTGAGAACTAGAGAGAGACTTGTAGGAGAAGTCAACCTTTTTTTGCCTGTCCTGTAAATAGACCTTTTTTCTCACTGTTTCACTGTAAATATTTCCTGCACACATTTTTGCGCCTGTTTTCCTGTTCTGCACTGTGGAATAAAACATCCTAAACCGAGCATCCCGACTCAGCCTGAGTGTTTTGAAGAGGACCCCGTGACAAGATATTAAACCTGAAAACATTTTAAGGAACAAAGATGCAGATGATGATGCAAACGGTGATGAGGCAACTGTTTTCAAGAAAACCGCACATTTAACAGCAAAATGATGTTGTTCAAGGGCCTGTGCCTGACTTTATCCCGAGCATTTGAGTGACATGTATTTGTAATCTGTGGACAAACTGTAAAGATTCCACAAAACTCTGACCAGGCCACTGAGAGTTGGGATAAGTCTTTATAAACTCATCACAAGTAATAATTAGAATGAATGGAATGCATAAGGTAAATGAGGAATGACTTTGAACCTCTGCAAAACAATTACAGTGAACTCTGAATTTTTTCATGGTTTTCAGATGGTAAAAATCAGGCAGTGCGACTCTAACTGGGCAAAAGAAATGGAGTTTAGTCCTGTGGAGCTGTGGGCTGAGGAGAGGGCAGCCGTGGGAGGACTTTGTGTGGCTGCTTTGAGTTAAACTGTTATGTTCACGTTATCAAAAAAAAAAAAAAAGTCCAATTACAGAGCGAGTAACTAGGGCGCTCTCTCAGCAGAACACAATTACAATTAAAGCGCAGTGAAAGAGAAGCCAAGAGGGGGACAGTTAAATGAATTATGTTCCTGACATCATTAGACTATGTCAAATTTAATTGTAGCCACAGCACTTTGGAAAAATATCTGAACCCATTTGTGGTTTTAGCTTAGAAAAAAGCATGAGATAAATGACTTCTCCAGAGGGGCCCACCATGTTTCTGCTTTGCTTAAAATATTCCGTAGTCTGGCATTACACTTCAACAGCCTTTGTTATGTTATATTCTGATCTGTGATGTAATGTTGTTTCCTCATGTGTTTTGTTTCACTCACACATGTTTAACACACAAACCTGCAGAGTTCTTCTCTCCAACACAAAACACTCTGTTCCACTTTGTGATGTCATGATGATACAATAAGAAATGCTCCACTGTGTTTTTTAAACGCATCCACCTTCAGCAGAATCACTTGGATGAGTTCAGCCCTTCGATCTCTTCTGAGCTAAAGGTAAAAGGAGCTGTTAACATGAAAACTGTCACTACATGACATCACAAGGTGAAACAAAGCATCATGAGCTTTGGTGATGTAGACAGACCGATAATAATAAATCCAATCCACTTTATTTCTACAGCACATTTCATAAACCAAAGAGTTTCCAAAGTGCTGCACGATATAAATAAAACAGTCAATAGAAATAAAAATAAAGCTCTAGTTGCCTCCACTAGTCCTCGGAAAAATAATAAATACAAATAAAAAATAAAAATAACTAGTAAAATCAAATGAGAGCAAGAATATACATAAAATAAAAATAATAAAAAGGTAAAATAAAAGCATTAAAATAAAATAAAAAAGACACAGAGGACCATACAACTCACGTCACCATTTATTCTATAATTAATGTTTATTCTGACGTGTGAATGAAACAAAACATAACTCTGGGTGTGATTTTGATGAGTTAACGACATTATAACACCCATAAAGCTCACAAGAGTCACTTTTGTGTAATGTTTTGCAAATATATACACTGCCTGGCCAAAAAATAAAAAAATAAAAAATAAGACGCCACCTGGATTTAACTAAGCAAATAGGTGCAAATTGCTGCAGTTGGTTTGTGCTCAAAGACTGAGCTCAGCTGAACCTGAACACACTGAAGGACCAGGTTATTCCATCAGTGGATTTGTTCTTCCCCGATGACCAAAATGACACTGCCGTGATTCATCGGGCTCAGACTGTAAAAGAGCGATTCAGGAAGCACGAGACACCACAGAGTCCAGACCTTCACCCCACTGAGACTCTGGGATGAGCTGGAGAAGCTCTGCACAGCGTTCAGACTCGAACATCATCAGTGCAAGATCTTGGTGAAAAATTAATGCAACACTGGATGGAAATAAATCTTGTGACATTGCAGAAGCTCATGGAAACAGTGCCACAGTGAATCTGCTGGAATCAAAACTAAAGACGGTCCAACGAAATATTAGAGCAAGTGACCTTTTTTTTATATTCACATAGTTGTTTTTTTACATTGAAAAACATGCATTTTTACTGTAAGTTTGTCCCTCCACAGATCTGAGCTCGTCTCCATGGAGATGAGTCTAAGGGCTGTGGATATGAGGACAAAGCCCACACATCTCCATGGACAGAAGTGTGTGGTGGACCAAACCAGTATTATGCATGTTAGTGACGTCAAGATAAATTCGTTGAAATTGTGGATTATATAAGGTCAACAGTGAATAATTGCAAAACCACCATTTTCCTTAATAATTTCACCACTGAACTTTCCTCTTTCTTTCAGTCGGTCAGGGGTTTTCTGGTGAAGATGACCTCTCTCGTACCTCTCCACTTCTCCAGTTCACACTTCACAACAAATGGCTGACCCCGAGAGCATGAAGCCGTTCTGGCAAAACTAAAATCACTCAGATCAAGAATAGAGAAAAACGCTATACTCGAAGGTCTTATCTCCATGGAGACAAGCGGGTGAAGCCACAAGGCCGAGTTAGAGGTCGGATCCTGTGGAGAGGCAAGTTTGCTCACTGTTCTTTTCCAGGTATTAATTTAGCCCAACAAACACGGTGAAGAAATGAGCCATAAATATGCTTAATTAATGCCATACTGTAATATTCCAAAGTAATAACATCTCCATGGAGACAAGCAGGCATAGACCGTATATATGAGTGGACATAGCTAAAGCGTTAGCCGCCGCGTGCCAAACAGGAAGTGCTCCAGGAGGCTCTTGGGGCTCCTTCACATTAGGATCTTCTCGTCCCTCTGTCTGTACCTGCTGCTCTGAGCCTCGTCATTCTGGACTTAAACTGTTCGTCTGAAGCCGCCACACAGGATCCTGAACTTTTCATTTCTCTGTTTTGTTCCTGAATCAAGATCTGAACAGAAATAACGGACCAATCAGACGCCTTCATTCCCCGAGGCCCCTCCCCCTAGCGTTAGCAACAGGTTTGATTGACAGCTCGTTTCGTTGCTAAGTAAGTTCCCTTCCCGCTTTCCCCCGAGTGACGATTTCTGAAATAAAATGACAAAATATCTCAAACAGTCACAATATCTAATGTGACTAGAATCTGAACGAGCAGAATTTAACGAGCAGAAAGTAAAGTGAATTTGGTTAAATTGTGACTCTGTTGTTGTTCGTACGGAACAGAACAAACAACATAAATCGCCAGATATCGAGTATTGCAGCTCTGCCAGGAGGAGGCGCCACATTTAACCTCCTCACTCATGATTGGCTCTTGTGTTGCTGTGATACTCGCGGGAGGATTTCCAAATATGGACCTGGCTCCAGATTCGCTCCTGTAACCGTGGCAACAGGAGCCTCATGTGAGCGACGCTGTGGAGACGTCACTCACTTAGACTCTCAGAGATACAGTTTATGGAAGCAGGTCGCGCACCCTCCACAAGAAAGAAAAAAAAAAAGACATGGTGTTAGGCTGGTCCTGGTAACACGTTTGAAGCAGGTTTGTGTGCAGTGGAGCAGAGCTTTTCCTTCATGGTAAACTACCAAACTATCCACGCACTTCCTGATTCTCAGAGGATATAACACTTTATAATTAGATGCACCGAGTCGACAGCTAAACTTATTTTGACCTCAAGAGCTGCTCACAAATATATCTGCACTTAAACTTAGACTTAGACAAACTTTATTGATGCACAAGGGAAATTATATGGAAGCAGCAGCTCAAACATCTCACTACATTAACATGACAAAGAGAAACAATATAAATGGTAATCATAAAATCAATATAAAACGCAAAAATAACCAGAGACTGGTGTCAAATAAGTCATAGTTATATAACTGTATATGTACAAGTAAAAATAAAGTATAGAATATACTCTGGCTAGAATTTTACGCAAAAAATAGGGTCCTTGCATGCACATTTACCACTTCTTCTTCCACTTTATCAGTTTGAAAGCAGAAATGTGTAAGCTCCTTGTAATAGCATGGACATTTGGGCTTATGGGAAGGATTTCGTCTCTTGTCAAGGGCAGCTTCACTCATGTAACACCTCATTTACATAGAATTAAATTAGAATACAGGGCCAAGGCTTCAGATAATATTACAGCCGAGCATGATGATGACGAGTGACAGGAACAGCTCTAGTGTGATTGGGGAGCCATCTGCACAAATGGATATAGCTGATTGTGCATTTCCAATATGTCAGAGCCGTGTGCCGTCTTCCTCCATTAGAATCCATCGCACAGGGGAAGAAGGGTGCCAGGCAAAATGATATAAACCTGGTAGGGTCTTGTTCAGCGGCATGAAATTGAAAAAAACAATGTGGATGAGGAGGAAGTGAGCGAAAACGCGAGAAAATGTATGTTCGAGTGGGGTCTTTTTGGTATTTAAATATAGAGTATAGAGTATAGGAGAGGTACAGCACATTATATATTTTTTCACTTTATTCAAGCACAAAAACTAAAATAAAAACCTTCCCAACAATACAGTAAATTTGATGAGCTGTTTGAGAAGAGGTGGAGCTGTGGAGCAACAGGAAGCTACAGTATACAGGGTCTGTGAACCAGGACGAGGGGGCAGTTTTACTCTCACACACCTGAAGAAGTTGGACTGCAGATGGCGCTGTCATCCTGCCTCCACCAATAGGAAGACAGAACCAAAACCAATTTTTGACTCCGACTTTTCACGCTAGTATCACTTCCTTAGTGAATTATGATAATGCAAAACAAGAACATGGACTAAATGTCTAAATTAGGGTTGTGAAAAGTGTCGAAAATCATATTGGAACTAGATACTCGTTTGAGCAGGTTTCAGTATTAAACACTCACATTCACATGACAAAAATGAGCTTTTCCTGAATAGCTTTAGAATAATCTTGAGCCGTATCAGAGCAAGTATAAGACCACATCAGACTGCAGCCTGAAGTGACCCTAATCCAGTTCTTTTGCCCCTCTGTGACCTGTATCTGATCTTTTAATGACGTCTGAACGACACAGATCAGATTTTTTCAAACATGACCCAGGCCACTTGGATCTGTGCTCCTAAAACCGACACGTCTCCGCTCTTTTGCCATAGGTCACATTTATCCAACCTCGTCCTTTTCCTTCTCGATCTCCTTAAAATAAAGAATCTGTACGTGTTCTGACTCCGGTACAACAGCGACGCTAAAATCGCAACGTGCTCAATGCTAACGTCCGTGTTTAGGCGACTTCCGTAAAGTGTTTCTGTGTGACGCCGTCGTGTCCTCCCGGGCTCATGCCGGACACTTTTGGGGTGTTTAAAGTTCACACTGGAGATCACAGACAAGTCGCATTTAATCGGAAATGTGAACCACCTTCACAAAAAAATTAAAAAAAATCAGATTTCACCAAAAAAATCCAAATTGAGGATGACGCCCTGCAGTGTGAACGAAGCCTCAGTCTGTGGACGTCTGTGGAACCTGCCTGGACGACAGGGATTATACAGACATACGGCCACGTAACAATATGAAAGAAAGTGCTAAGATTTAGAGCTGAAAATCACATTCTACTGTCTAAAAAAGAGTGTTTTTTGGTACCAGAATCACTACTGAGTATCGCAGATTTTAGTATCGTGACAACACAAATGTGAACTCCCTCAGAACAATCCAACTCTTTAACATTTACTCCTTTAGAAAATGACCAAAGCTTTAAACCTGCTTATTTCCATGGAGATGTCATTGCTTTGTCTTGAATGTCCCACAGTATGGCATTAAACTTATCTGCGTTTAGTTCCTAAAATGGAACATAGTCTTTTAATGTAATTCTAAACAACCGACATGTGTATTTTTTGCTATGCAGTCATCGCATTTTATTTGATGTGGTTAATCCATTAATTTATCTGTTCATTTTTAATAACGATAAAACTTTTAAAGTTTATTTCGAGGCGCCTTATTAGACACTCAAGGACGCCGTACAAAGATAATTAAAAACAGGCAATATCTACAACACAAGACAATGAAATTAAACAAAGCACTGAAGCAGATTTTTAATGAAGAACAGTTAATTCTGTTTCACATTGTACATTTTTATTTTTAGAGTTACTGTTTACTCTTGAGTAGTGGCTTCATTATATCTAATATAATGAAATGCTGGAGTTTAATGGCTCAGAAATACCTCAGTAAATATGAGCCGGTTTATCTGTGGGCAAATATTGGTGGTGACTTTAGACAAACCAACAGAACAAAAGGCTAAAGTTTTGCCCTTAGGAAACATGTGACTAATGGTTTGACATTGTCCAGTGAAAAAAGAGTAAACGGTACAACAGGAGCATTAAAGACATGTTCTATGTAAACCATTTATGGAATAAGTTCAGCTGTAAAACTATATAACATATACATTTATATACTAAGAAAAGAATAATAACAAGATCATTATTAAAAGAGAACAAAAAACACTTAAATGTAGTGAGCGATATGGCCACAGTTTAAATAAAGTCACATTTATGAGAATAAATGACGAGTCTCCATCAACAGTGTGCCATAACGTGACTGTAAATGTCTCGGTTGTAGTTCTAGTATCGAGTCTAGAAGTCGAGTTAACAGAGGAAGAAATAGAAATATTACATTAGAATCAAGAATAGGAAGACTAAACTGTTTGGTTTGTTTTTTTATGTAGAAACTGGGAACTCTTTTTCCAGCCAAGTGTTGCAGCCAAATGTTATTGCGGGTAATATTCTTGATATATGAATTTTCCATATATCCAAAGCTCCAATTGCAATAGTATCTGTATTTCAATACCTCCTCATAAATCAATACTTTTAAGTAAAATTCTACTTTAGATTTCGCTCAGGAGGCAGTTATAGGAGCAGTGACGTGGCTGAACAGATTTCCTTATAGACGGGCATCTCTTATAACGCTGTCTCCATGGTGACGCACACGTTTGATGCCACATTTTAAGGAAAGCACCCGCGTGAAGTGACCTCGCCTTAACTCCCGTCACACGGCCATTTCTATTGTCGCAGCTGACGCAAAATCCTTGTACATGAGGAGAAAGTGTCAGAGACCTCGTGTTGCAGTGGGATAAAAGCCCTTGTGTAACACGCTGCGTCCTGTAAGTCGAAAGTCTTGGGAGGGGAATAAAATATTATAAAAGTTTTCAGAATTTCAGGTAATGCTGTGTTATGTCGTACAAACTGTTCCTGACTTTAGAGGCTGGAAAAAGCAACATGAAAGCTGCTCTTAAAGCTGCACTGTGTAACTTTTTGGTTGGGGGTCCGTCACCTTCTCGTTTCTATTGAGACGTCATTGTCACACTGCTGAAATGTTCCACAGTGTGACATTAAACAGATCTACCTAACATTTATGTAATTACAAGTGGTTTTATAGCTCAAAAACACCTAGAAAAACAGAGATTCTGACTGTGAGGGAGTCGCCTCTCCACAAATCTGACCTGTAGCTTGTTCTGGTTTGGTCTCTGTGACTGTAGAAAGGTTTAATGCCGTATTATGAAAAGTTACTACCAGAAAAATTACACAATGCACGATTATCGATTAAGTTATTACACGGGTCCAATTAATCATGGCCTATGGATATTCGATATTTGCACCTTTTAGCATATGGGGAATCGGTCTTAAATCTTTCATCTTGTACAAATCTTAAACAACAGGAAGCGATAGCTGCACAAAAACATAACTGCACAGATCTTTTAAAGGTTTGTAGTAAAACAGGGCTGGGGGGGAGTTTGCAGTACATTTTAATGACATAATCTGGGGAAAATAATCAAAATCAGCCCAAAAATATCATCAGAGCTCATCGGCCATTGAATTGCTATGTTTTCTTTATTGCAAGGAAAAAAACATTAAAACATTTTAGTTGGTTTTGTCCTGTTTCTTGGCACCGGCCCACATTATAATTCGAGTTTATGAACAGTGTTATATTTACGGTCAGTCCTAAATTGCCTGTGACAGTTTCTTCAATAACCTGACCACATATATGACCTGTCCCCTCTCAGGAGCCTGGATAAATAACGCTTTTTTATACTTTCACATTGTAACATGACCCATATCTGCGTATTTATGACAACAAGAGCTTAAAGTGAACCCAGGAAAAACACTTATGATCGAGCCCAAGTGTCCTTCTGCAGAGGAAACGGGTCTGTGCAGGATCACGACAATCGAGAGCCGCTGTTTGAAACAACATCATCGTCTGGTGTTTCTACGACTGTTTATGTGGCTGTGGTGTCGGTGACGAGGGGAAAAGGAAACGAGCCGTGTCCAGGATTTACTTATGAAATGCATTTTTAAAAAGAAATCTACAAAGCGAATCCTTTTATAAGGCCTTTTCCTCAGAACAAATGACATGATTAGGGTTTGTGGTATAACACTGATTATTATATATTTAGTTTCAGTTTGTATTTTTGTACTATAACGTAGATGGGAAGAACCTGTCTGTGTTTTGCATATGGAATTTCAAGGGCTAAAAATTAAATATCTAAGGAAACTTTTACAGTGAGTTCAAAACAATAAAAAAGTGTCTTATTTTCTTAGGACTGATTAAACCATAATTGCTTTTACTTTACACACAGATTTCTCTGCAGGTTTTTTATCTACTGATTAAAATTTTTACCTTTGACTTTGTTCAGTACACGATAGATGGAATAACTATTTTGGGAGGTGAGTATTTATTGTGAATGCATTTTCTGTTTTGTTTTTTTTTATTTTCAAACAAACTGCTTAACAGTTGTAATTCGCTGTTTATTTATTGCAGCTTTTTTTCTTTCTTTCTTTTTTTTAAGAATCATTTTTGTGAATAATCCGGCTTTACAGGTTTCACTATTATCCTTTATTATCCTTTATTATCCATATTTACTTCAACAATATATCATAATTATCATGACAGGCCTACAGACAAATATCCAGCAGCTGGTGCTTCATAATCATTATTACTTTAAAAATTGAACTTCTCAAATTTTAACTGTGGCCACATTTCAACTTCTTTAACCTTTTTTAACTTATTTTGATTTTTATACTATATATTTCTGCTTCTGAAGACATTTTTAGCTGCGTAGTGTGAGCAGGAAAAACAGCTTCAAACCAACAGTCTGTGATTATCTGTTTAAGCTGCTGTAGTGCAGACATGTCAAACTCAGGCCCGGGGGCCAATTTGGCCCTCGATATAATTACATTTGGCCCATGAGATCAAATCAAGTATGTATTAGATCTGCTCCACTGGCTGCTGCACCAGTAAAGCACATGCACTGCTAATACTACAAATCCCACAATGCTTTGCAAATGCGTTGGCACCAGCTCCTCAGCCCCTCCCCCCAGCATCTGCTCCCTGTCGCCTCACGTTTAATCCACCACTTCTGAAAAAACCCAAATGAAGGAGAGAAAACAGGAGCTTTCAAGAAAGGTGCAGATTATTATTATTATTATTATTATGATTATTATTATTATTATTATTATTATTATTACAGGTTATAGAGACATTATTTATTTCAAGTTTTATTATTATTTTATATTATTCTTGTTCTGGATTCAATGTTTAAGCAAAACTATTATTAGACATTTATTTGAATAATAAAAAGTTTAACATTACACATCTCAAAAGAAGAGAAAACATGCAGATATTTAGTTTGGCCCAGAACTTAATTTTGTCTCTGACTCCCCTGAAAGTGGATTTTTCTCACTACCTGTGCAGCCTCTGCATGAGGGCGGAGCAAAAACATGTTTTGTCGATTCTCTTGATTAGAACTCTGCAATTTGGTTCCATATCTCAACAAAATATTTGGGTCCAAATTTTATGCAAATTAATTAATATTTATAAGTTGCTCAAGACACTGGAAAATTGCCCTATACTATAACATAGTGAACCAAATAAATAAGGCATATTCAAATAATGTCATTTTATTCTGCAAACAAACTGAAACTTGCATAAAAAGTTGTTTATAAAAAGTTACTTGAAAATGCAAAATCAGTCAATTTCCAGGAAACTTCACGCAGCTTAAACAAACTGTAAAACATCTCTTTCTTCCTAAATCTTTTGGACGCTCAAACCTAATGCAGGTTCTAATTGAGTTCATCTGAAACTGTATGTGATGGACCACCTGTTCTATACGGCTCTTATATTATCACGTTCTCAATAATCCTCCTCAGACTCGCTCCCTCCAGCAGCGGCTCAGACATCACAGTGTAGCTCAGCCTTATCAGAGCCGTTAGTGTCTGTAACACTGGTTTACACAGTCTGGCTTTACAAAAGAACTGCAATTATATCAGTGCCACAAAATGTCAGCCACAGCCCGAGAGCTCCCCGGGCCGCTCCTCCAAAACACGCTGACAAACACCAGCTCGTCCATCACTCCCCACTGGCCTTTGGAAACGTGGAGAAAGAAAGAAAGTTGGAAAGGGAAGAAATTATGAAGAATTTCAGAAATATTGCAGCATAACGATTTAGCAGCGCGGAGACGGTGGATTCTTGGGATGAGCCAGACGTCAAGCCCCATTACCCGACTAAAGAGCTCTAAAAACGGGCTCATATTCAAACAGTACTTATCGATCTGCCCTCTACTCTCGCCCGTGACAGAGGGCGGCCCCAAAGAGGAGTGATTTACTAATAGTTTGGTGAAGTGCACGTCTCACTGGATTTGGCTGGAGGTATTTTTGTATTTTGTAGGAGAGACAATGAATATATCTATGCAATTTGCTGTGGTATTTAGTATTTTTAAAGGTCCTATATTAAAAAAAGAGGTTTAAACCCTGTTATAATGTTGCTACCTCATCAAAAACCCACCTGAAGTTGTGTTTCTTGTGTTATTTTCTGTTTGAGAGAAGAAATCAGGCTAAATATGCAGGATTTGTGTTAAACACGTGTGAATGAAACAAAACACAACTCCAGGTCTGTTTGTGATGAGGAAATTATAACATAGATCAAAAAATAGTGTAACATGGGTCCTTTAAACTGCACTAAGCAGGTCACATCACAATAATAATAATAATAATAATAATAATAATAATAATAATAATATAATAATAATAACAATAATAATAATAATAATAATAATAATAACAATAATAATAATAATAATAATAATAATAATAATAACAATAATAATAATAATAATAATAATAATAATAATAATAATAATAATAATAATAATAACAATCATAATAATAATAACAATAATAATAATAATAATAATAATAATAATAATAACAATAATAATAATAATAATAATAATAATAATAATAATAATAATAATAATAATAATAATAATAATAATAATAATAATAATAATAATAATATAATAATAATAACAATCATAATAATAATAACAATAATAATAATAATAATAATAATAATAACAATAATAATAATAATAATAATAATAATAATAACAATCATAATAATAATAACAATAATAATAATAATAATAATAATAATAACAATAATAATAATAATAATAATAATAATAATAATAATAATAATAATAATAATAACAATCATAATAATAATAACAATAATAATAATAATAATAATAATAATAATAATAACAATAATAATAATAATAATAATAATAATAATAATAATAATAATAATAATAATAATAATAATAATAATAATAATAATAATACATTTTATTTATTAGGCGTCTTTCTGGACACTCAAAGTCGCCTTAGAACAACATAAACAAATTAAATACGATTAAAACATACAGTTAAAGTGGGACTGTATTTAAATGATTGATTGTATTTAGTCTTGTTTTTAGAATTGTGTTTTATTAGTATTTATAGATTTAATATTAAATTAAACAATGGCAGGTTAAGAGTCAGATCTGTGAAGAGGCGGTTGCTCACAGAAAAGAAAAAAAACGCATGTTATTTTAAAGCAATAATTGAATATAAGCGAGATAAACAGGCTTAATACAGTAGAGTGGAACACTGCAGGGACGGGAATAACAGCTCCAAGACAAGACATGAAGAGAAATGACACAGGGCAACTTTAATATGTGATTTCAAACTAACCGAGCAGAAGCACAACACTGTGCAGGGCCCATCTGGAGCAGTTTAGACCTGTGATAATAACATGATAAATGACAAATATATTTAGCTGCACAAACGGGGGCAGGTGGAACATCCGCCACAATAAGTTCAGATTTATTACAACTGAAGGATTTAACACCCTGGGACTTTTCTGGCGTCTGCTGTTCTGGTGAGAGTATTTTATTTGTTTTTCGGAAGAACAGCAGCACAACAACAACATCTCCATGGAAACAAGAAGGTGGTTTACCCCCAACCCCCAAGAAAAGTTCCACGGTGTACGTTTAGTAGCAGAGTGGTTAGCGTCTCTGCCTCTCAGTTAAACACCACTAGAACAGACTGTGCGCTTTTGTTCAGGCCTCATGGTCGTGTAGGAGTGAAAGGAACAGCAGATTATGTTAGTGTTTTATTTTTATCTGCCCGCGACCTCCAAGAAACTGACAAATGTTTAGCTTAAGTCTCGGTCTCACATTCAAAGCATTAAGTTCAACAAAAGTCCAAAACAGCAGGGACGACATTGAGCACTCGGGCGACTCACAACATCACTTTGCTTTTATTTCAGACGAATGGACGATGGGTCAGACAGGACAGCACTTACCAACATGAATTATAAGAATTACTATTAGCCCAACGTTTGTTCCTTTTACCAGATTTCTTTATGTTAGAAAGAAAAAATATAAAAGTTAGGTCATTCTAACATTTGCAGCTTTGTAACACCCACTGACTCAGTATCTGCAAAGACAAAAGTCTTGTGGCCTTGTCATATGATGCCTCCAGTTCTGGACCACAGCCTCACCTCAGTGAATATTCTGTTCAGAAACAGACCTGCAGAACTCCAGACCTGCAAAAACAGACCTGCAGAACTCCAGACCTGCAGAAACAGACCTGCAGAACTCCAGACCTGCAGAAACAGACCTGCAGAACTCCAGACCTGCATGAACAGACCTGCAGGACTCCAAACCTGCATGAACAGACCTGCAGAACTCTAGACCTGCATGAACAGACCTGCAGAACTCCAGACCTGCATGAACAGACCTGCAGAACTCCAGACCTGCAGAAACAGACCTGCAGAACTCCAGACCTGCATGAACAGACCTGCAGAACTCTAGACCTGCAGAACTACAGACCTGCAGAACTCCAGACCTGCAGAACTCCAGACCTGCATGAACAGACCTGCAGAACTCTAGACCTGCAGAACTACAGACCTGCAGAACTCTAGACCTGCATGAACAGACCTGCAGAACTCCAGACCTGCAGAACTCCAGACCCTCACATCAGCTGCAGTTTGACCTTGGACAACACGATGACTGATGACTTCATCAATAAATCGTATGAATCACTGTCGAACCGCATGGATGCAGTACTTCAAGCTCATGGAATCATACACGATATTAAATATGGAGCTCACAGCACCACTACTTCATTCACTGCACCATAGTTTTGTATTTGAAGTAAATTATTTGTTCAATTTTCACATTACTCTCTGTAGACGACAAAACTTTTGTCTTGCCAAAATCGGACCTTTCTGTGTTCATTAAATGATCAGTCTTTCTTCAGTGGAGCAAATTTATTTTAGTTTATTAAACCTAATTTGGGAGGGTTTTAGCTTTAATATGAGACATTTCTAACACCAGTGGATTCATTAAAAGTCAAGTTGTTTCTACAAAATGGAAACGTTACAAGACTTTTGTCAGGAACTGTGTTTTCTACATTGTTTCATTCACATGTTTAAAGTACAAATTCTGTATGTTTAGTTTTTCTCTCAAACAGAAAACACTCTGCTGCACCTCGTGATGTCATGTGGCAATAGAGGAATGCTCCACTGTGTTTTTACACTCCATACACCTTCACTAGAATCATTTGGATCGTTTCAGTAGTTACCTGCCTCTACTAAACAACAGATTAAAGGTAGTTCTTAACTTGAAAAGAACAGTAGAGTTGGTTGAAAACACTGATCATCAGCACCATCACCACTATCTTCATCTGAAACACTTTAAACAGAACTCTCATAGCTCCCCTCATGCCCAAGCGTTCGATGTGGATGGCGAATTGGCCAACACGATGTGACACGAGACAAGACGAACTCATAACAAATCCTCCTCCTGCTCAGCCTTTATCATGTGCAGCAGGTGCGAGCGCCAGATCCTTCACGCTTAACATTCATTATGTCTCCGCAAGACTGGAGCAAACCAAGAAAAATGGCCGCCCGTTGCCGATAATGGAAAGCATATCCACAGGGGGAATAATCTACACCGGGAAATAAATAAGACGAGGACGGTTCCTGATATTGACATGTTCACTGTCGGGGGATGTGTGAAGGAGGCACTCGAGGAAAAGACCAGGGAAAACTGGATTTATGAGTTTATAATTCAGAGTAACATGTACTCAAATGTCCTACATTACACAAATGTGACTCTTGTGAGCTCTGACACATGTGTGAATGCTGTTACCTCATCAAAATACACCCAGAGTTCTGTTTTGTTTCATTCTCATGTTTTGAATAATCCTGGTTTATTAATCTGCCATGTCCAAAGCTCAAAATGCTCTGCAGTTTTCGAGTTAACAGCTTTTGGTTCAGTAGAGATCAGCAGGTCCAGGTCTGAAATCATCCAAGTGACTATAGTGAAGGTGTGTGGAGTTTAAAAACACAGTGGAGCACTTCCTGTATTGCCACATGACATCACAAGGTGGAACAGAGTGTTTTCTGTTCGAGAGAAGAACTCACAATATGACTGATTTGTGTGTTAAACGTGTGAACGAAACAAAACACAACTCCAGGTGTTTGACAAAGAAACAACATCATGACCTTTAAGACCGAGTAATTCAGTAGAGGAGAGAAAATGCATCATTTTAAAACAATAAAAACTATATCTAATTTTGTGATCTTGGTCTGAGTGCAGCTGCAGTGATGTACGAGGTCCATCATCATCATTTGCTTCCTCCTTGTCGAGAGGAGTTATTCGAGCAGAGTCAGTCTGACCTTAGAGGAACAGGTATCTTTAAAAAATGAAGATAAGAAATAAGAAAAAACATGACTGTATTTCTGTTAGAGGGATCAGTATATGGAACAAACTGAGTGATGATTTTAAAAAGTTTAACTGGGCTTTTCAACTACACTATCGGCACAGCACGGCACAGCACGGCACAGCACTACACGGTGAAGCTTTTCCATGAAGTCGTTCCCACCTGGAAGTGGGTGGAGTCGCAGGGTCGACGCTGCCGTGACGTCATTTTTAGGCGACATCATCACTGGTCTCCCGTCTTCACAGTCTGCTCTGTTGTTTCTCCTCTGCTGACGTGTTCGCTGCTGTCGTGTTGTCGGTGATTATTTAAAGATCCTGGAGCTTCGTCGCACGTATGACGACGTTTCCTCAGTGGAGCAGTGTGTCCACGTCACGTCGTCGTATCGGCTCAGTTAGAACTGCTCCGAAACAGGGACAGAAAATCAGAACAGCTCCAGGTCCAGAGTGTGTGGTGCTGTGCCGTACTAAACAGACCTATAACAGTATAGAAGCTTTTAAAAGAGTATAAAGGGTTTTAAAAGCTCCAGAGCTCTGGAATGAAGGAATTATGCATTAAATGTAGTTTGTTTTAATTTATATTTGTCTTTTATATATACAGTAAGTCACAAGTGAAATTGTAAATGTAAATTTGCTGTTCATACGTTGTTTTTTTTCTTGGAATTCTGCCATTGTTTAGCGGGATTAGGCATCATAAGGACTTTTACTACAGCCTAAACCCTTTCGGTCGTGATCTGTGGGTTTGTAGTCTATGTTTTGTTTTGTAGTGTTGTAAAACGACTGAATAAACTACTACTACTACTATATTAATACTTTTAAAATGTTCTCTTCAAAGTTGACATCATATACAGTTTCCATAGGAATGGGATTCATTTTTGTGCCTAATGCACTCACTAGAGGCAACACCAGTGTGATGTTTGTCCCCATCTTGTCCCAGATTGAACCACAGATCTTCTAGTTAGTGAGAAAACTTAATTCACTCAGCCACTGTTGCCTTTTTAAAACATTCTTCTATTTTATTTTATTTTTTTTAGTTAGTAGAAAAGTTTATCAACCTCCAAACACAGTGCTTCAGTTAAGTTGTCCAATTATAAAGGATCCATGCAGTTTGTGTGGGACGTGTTATATAAGCAACAACAACAGCTTCACCCTGAGATCTGTTCACATCTGCAACAGATTTATTCTGTCAGAAGAAAACTGGCCCCGACTTTAATTAGGCAATTTTCAGAGCTGTTAAAATGTTGTTTCCTCATCAAAGACACACACAGAGTTATGTTTTTTTTATTATCACTCCTGTTTAACACAAACCTGCAGATTTAGGCTCTTCTCTCAAACAGAAAACACTCCACAAACCTTCACTACAATCATACGGATCAGTTCAGTTGTGCAATCGCCAATTTTCTACTGGGAACTTTTGTCTCGAACATTACCACGTCAGGACATCGCGGCATTTTGAACATTTGGAGATACAGACAGACTAATAATAATGGGTTAAGCCGGGCAAACACTGTGCGATTTTTGGCCCTTTTTGAGCCAATTTTTCACCGAGTTTTGGCTTAATCATGTGTTGTGTTTCGTGTAGTAAACATGGGGGAACGAGAACTGATTAACACCTCACGACCAGCTCCTGATCGGCAATCGCGGGTAGCAAAAATATCAAATGTGTTTGAAATACAGTCGCCTCTCGTGAGGGTTTCGCACCGTTGAAGTCGTTCGTGTATTGTGGGAACATAAACCGTGAGCTGTGGACTTTTAAACCCGGCGATTTGGTCGTACAGTTCGAGCTGCGCCGAGTGAAACGACCAAAAATATCGCTCAGTGTACGACCGACATGTGTGAATGAAACAAAACACAGCAGGTTTAAAGCTGAAAAAGCCGAGGCACTCAAAAAGGACAAAACGATTACAATTATTAAAAGGCTTCTTGTACTCTGAGTGCCTCAGCTTTTTCAGCTTTGTTTTTGAGGCTGTTCCCTGCACTGACGAGCACCAAAAGGACAATTCAGCACAAACTCTGTACATCCAAGTAGCTTCCTGCCCCCTGAACTTTTGCACAACCCCAACCAAGTGTTTAGGAGGTAATAACAATCTAACCTGGCTTAACGTTCACAAGAGTCAGTTCTGTTATATAGACCTTCACCAGCTTCACCATAATACTTGTTAACTATAGAAATCTGAAACTGTTACACTGGTTGATTTTGACTAGCTGCAGTTATTCTAAACGCTATGGCCCCTGAAGGCATCATGGAGACACTAGTATCTCTCTGTGGCGTTTCCTACTTTTATTATTTCGGCGCATGTCTGTGCCGGTGTAATAATCCACCAGGAATTCCCAGTGCTTTTCCTGTACAGCTTCCATATTTCTGTTCTCGTCGTACATGGAAAATGCATGAGTCATTTATAATCCAGGGCACATTAATACTGTATATGGAATGTATGCCTCCCAGAAAGCAGCTGTTCGTTATCACTGTCACCTCGGCGCCTCGTGCTCAACGTTCATTAATAAAGGATATGTCAGGCTGCAACATTAGCGGCTCGAGCTAATGCCGCTTCCTGCCCTTTATCTCCGAACTCCAGGTCACAGGTGGAGACGGGGAGTTACTGTGTGACGAATACTACGGGGTACTTTGTTTTAAGTGTCAAAATCATTTAAAGAAGACTTATTAGGTTATATAGCTCTAATCTATGATGTCTGTGGATCTTTATGTTATAATGTGAACATTTAAAATCGCAATATTCATCTAAAACAACTTAATAAAAGAAACAACAAAGTACTTTTTTCATTTTTTTGATTTGTTCCTCTCGTGAAAATGCACAGCAGTACAGTGAATAACAATACGTAAGGTAAATGCACATAATAGGAGGCATTTCGATGACTGGAAAGAAGCTATGAAGAAAAATCATATATTAGTCTGTCCCTTTTCACTGATTCCTCCATTAGAAAATTGTAGTTCCCAATGGGAGCAGACATCACCGTATAACTGATTAAGAAAATAAAATTGGAGAATTACGTTAAAGAGATTGCAGATTAAAAGATTGCACAAATCGCTCCAAAAACAACTGGTCGTGAGTAAATGTTGAGGGGAAACAACTATAACAAAAGCTCTGAAAAGGTGATTTTGCAGAATAGCTTTAAAGCAAAAAATCTGATATTTGTCCCACAGAAAATCAGAATTTAACTAATCTGAATTCCATGCACCGTCTCCGTCTAATGAAAAAACATTTTATAAATTGTAAACCCAGAATGACGAGGCCGAGACGTTGCTAAAATAAGTTTTGGGGTTGCATCATGTTGGCGTTGGTGATCCATCCTGCTCCACTTTGCTGTTTGAGAAAAGCTGTTTTAAAACTGTGCCCACCCCCAAAATCAATGCATAAGAACAGCAGAGATGTGCCAAAGCATCTGTGAAAGGTCCAGTATAACATTTAACTTTGTCTTTTCACAGTTTGAAGGTCAAGTGGGCATTTTTTTTTAGATTCATTTTGTTATAGTTTGTGAGAACCTCCATTTTTACGTCTATTTAGGCTTCAGCCTGATAACAATACAAAACCTATTGAAAAAACATATGCTGCATGAAAACTGAAGGATTTATATGGCTCAACAGCAGAAAGTAGAAGTTAGTGAGTGTGTTACATAAAGATTTGGTATTTTTTTGATGTAAAAATGCAGATTGACGCCTGATCTTAATACCAAACCACAACGTAACATGTGCTACATCCAAACTCAAACGGGATTATTTATACCAGTGGCTTTCAAACTTACCACACCAAGTACCACCAGAGAAAATAGGATTTCCAGGGACCACCAGAGCTAAATCCAGTCTATAACTGGACTATTCCAGGTCTAATCTAGTGCTGAACCAGGTGTGGACTACATCATTTCCACTGTAGTTCAAGGCCAGACATTCACTCTTTGGGACTCTTATTTCAGATATGTTGGATCTGACACGTGTTCTTCTGCAGAGATTCTCTTAGATTTTGCTCTATTTATGTAACTTAAGGGGGAATAACTGTAGTAGTGAGTCTGGGCCTTTGTTGTATCATATGTCAAAGTAAAATTTTAAAGGTGCATTGTGTAGCTTTTCTGGTAGAGGGTCTGTCATTGCCTTTCTTCATGGAGATGTTATTTCTATGTCTAGAATGTTTCACAGTTTGGTATTAAACCTTTCTGTCGTCATGGAGACCAAACCAGACCAAGTTACAGGTCACAGTCCTTTTGTGCAGCTATTTCTTCCTATTCTTTAAGATTTATATAAAATAAGACCGATACTCCATATGCTAAAAAGTGCAAATATCGGTCCGATATATCGACATATATCCATATATCCATATATCAGTCTATCTCTAAACCGGAGACACACCAGAGTTTCCATAGGCCACGATTAATTGGAACCATGTAATAACTTAATCGATCATTCGTGCATTGTGTAACTTTTCACAATATGGCATTAAACATTTCTGTCTTCATGAAAACCAAACCAGACCAAGTTACAGGTCAGATCTGTGGAGAGGCGACCCCGTTCTCAGTCAAAATGTTTGTTTTTCTAGGTATTTTTGAGGCATAAAACCGCCTGTAATGTCATAAATGTGAAGTAGAGCTGTTTAATGTCACACTGTGGAACATTCCAGACAGAGAAATGACGTATCTATAGAAACAGGCAGGTGATGGACCCCGAATCAAAAATTTGCACAGTACAGTTTTTTACGTTTCGTTGAGCAGTTACTTTATTAGTCTTTATTTATAAGGTTGTGCACAGAGAAATCCTCACCCACGCAGTCAGACAGCAGCGTACGCAGGCACTGGGGCTGAGCTGGGTTAAATGTCTTGCCCAAAGACACAATAAGAGCATTAATCTCAGCCTGTGGGTCAGTGATCTATTGAAATACACGGGGAGAACATGCAAACTCCCCTCTGCAGTAATGCTAAAGGTGGAGAGAGAGGGAGACATCAGTGTTCTCAGGAAATCCTTTTGGCGCCGCAGACAGAAAAACTGCCGTCACTAAAGGATCTTGATGTGTGTAACGGAGCAGGACACAGGCGGAGGGAGAGGCCGGGGCGATAAAAGGCGCTCATCGAGTTCTGGCCCGGTCCACTGGAGGCCCACGGGGAAGTGTCCTCTGCTCGCTCCACTTATCTCTATAGGGGCCCCCGCTCGCTCCACTTATCTCTATAGGGGCCCCGGCTAACAACCCCAGAACAGCCAAAGAACAGGAGTCGCTCTGCAGCTCCATGGGGTCATCTCAGCACTAATCTGACATGTTCTCACTGTCCCCTCGCTGCCACAGGGCAAAGGGAAATACAGCTCCTGCACAACTGAAAGGTAAAACTGGAGTAAGTGAGCAGCTTAAAGGTCCTGTGAGCTTTAAACCGTGTTAGAATGTCGTTTCCTCATCAAAAACAGTCCTGGAGTTGTGTTTTGTTTCATTCATGGGATTCGGATTGTGTGAAATGAGCTGTTTTTTTCCAGATTCTACAGAGATCGTGCAAGAAACTATAGTTATAGAGCTCTGAAATATAAAAGTTAGCATTAAATTTGATTCCAATAAAAGGCAGTAAATCATAGACAATCAAACATTAACACTGCCATTGTAATATTTTGATTCCTTTTTGCCATGTATTATTTTATTTTCTGTGCATTCACTTTACCACTTCTGCAAAAAAAAATGCTGCGGAAAGTGAATTAAATGTGAAAAAAAAAAAATTGGTGACACTACTTCATTTTGACATTATTAGTGATGAATGCCTAAGGGTTGTGTGGGTTTAGCATTTCCATATTTTCACATAAAATTTAGATTTTAGCGTTTAGAAAGTTCCCCTCACATGCCTTTTACTATTGGTCTTTCTACATCTCCAAAGTGCATAATACTCACCCCCACCTCGTGATGTCATGCAGTGGTAGTTTCACAGCTCCCTCTAACCTTTACTTCAGTAGATATGGGCAATTCCAAGGTTGAAATCATCAGAAATTATTTTAATGTTGTTGTTGTAGTGGAGTTTAAAAGCACAATAGAGACCTGTGTGAAGTTGGCCCCCATCAAACACAAACCCACACAAAAAAACGATGGTAAACTCTGCAAAACGAGAGGCGATAAACGACCTGAGGCTGTGGAAAAGTCTGTGTTATTATAAAATATGAATCAAAAGCAAATGACTAAAGACTGAAACAGACTTTTCCACAGCCTCAGATCGTTTCTGTTCACTAGTTTTGTGGAAATGACGTCCTATAATTACCGCTGAAATAAGAATTAATAACAGCACAAACCAAATACAAACGTTTTCTATCATTTTCTTCCTGTTTTGAGGCTGTTTCACATTCTGAGGTTCTGGACGACGTCATCGACCGGAAATAAAACTGCAAATATCTGAAGAACCAGAATCACACAAACGAAACTTTCTGCAGCACAAACGAAGCACAAACGACTGACTCCATTTTGGGCGTTTTCGAGCATTTTGAAGCTTCCTGTGGGTCTGACCCCAGTTTGACCTGGAAAAGAATCGTTCTCCAAAACTAAAGAAGCACAAACGAAACTTTTTGCAGCACAAACGATTGCCATAGTTTTTGTGTAGATTTGCGTTTGATGGGGCGACTTCACAGAGGTACAATGGAGCAAAACACGATTCCAAGTATATTTGAGGAAACAACGTAATATCATCGATCTGAAAATAGCGCGAGCTCTTAAATAGGCAGTTGTGACATGGTGATTCAAATGGTGATGCCGTATATAACACTGACAACACTGCAGCTATTCCTATTGTAAAGAGCATGGGCCGGGTTATACTTATATCTGTTGTGTTCCCATAGAGACGGCAGAGCACCGAACAAGCAACTGTTATTTTGATTTGAACCCCCCGGCGTATTCCTGACAGCTGCACATCTGTCATCCTTCACAACCGCAGCCTATAGACTTATAAATATGTGACTGTAAAACACCTCTGTGCAGCCAAAAGATCAAACTAAAGTTGCACGCTAGGTGTTTTTTTGTTTGTTTTAAAAGCTGCACTGCGTAATAAGAGTTTCTTCAGTGATTTAACATAATCATGAATCGTGTTACAATGATTTAACCAGAATTTCTGCATAACTCAGGGTTTGTGGACGGTTTCTTACCTGCTCATCTCCATGGAAATGTTGTTGTTTTGTCTAGAATGTTCCACAGTATAGATTAAACCTCTATATCACCAGGGAGACAAGCAGGTTACAGCACTATGCGACATTACAGTTCAGATCTGTGGAGCGTCGCCCCATTCACAGAAGGAATTAATATAACTTTGAGCAATAGAAAAATCCATAATGAATAAACACCTAAAGTCACAGAATCTGTTTGTATTACAGGATTAAACGTGGCCTGTGTGACTTTTATAGTTGTTTCCATGGAGATGCCGCTTTGCCCGGACTCTATGTCAGACGGCATTTGGCGACACCAGGACAAGTCACAGTTCAGATCAGTGGAGCGGCGAGTCCACCTGGTCAGAAAGCGCGTTTTAAAGGGATTTTTGGAGCTATAAAACAACTGTGATGAAATAAATGTAAGATGGATAAATGAAATGCTATAGTGTGGAGCATTACGGCCAAAGCACTGTATCCATGGAAGCTCAACAAGAAAAGTTACATAGTGCATCTTTATTGTCATGTTAAAGGTCCTATATTACGCAAAATTGACTTCAAGCCTTGTTAGAATCTTTTTTCCTCGTCAAAAATAAATCAATAAATAAAAATACCTGGCGTTGTTTTGTTTCAGTCACACATAATACTCCTTAATAATTAGTTTGGCTACACCTCTAAACTGCAAAATGTTCTGTTCCACCTTGTGATTCCAGGTCTGAAAACATCCAAATGATTCTAGTGAAGGTGTACGATGTCAAAAAACACAGTTTGAGAGAAGAATTCAGCCTAAATCTGCAGGGTTTGTGTGTTAAAGTGTATGAACGTGTGCGTTTGCATCATACATGAGAATAATCACTATGGCAACATCCAAAGCCAACATGACGTCTAAGCTACTGCAGGCCTGGTCCATGCAGAAGTCTCCTCTAATCACACTGATAAATACTGTGGAGAACAAATCACCAGCACTGACTTATGAGGACTGAATTGGGCTTGAAATAAACGTCTCGTCTTCTACGTCTCCGCCCTCCAGACACGACTGAGACAAACCGTTTCCCCAGACGGACGAGGACACGAGTGAGGAAATTAGAAGCAAACTGCGCTCTGATAAGGACTTCCATCATCACTGCTTTGGCTGATGCGCTGTAAGAACTATTATTTGAGGTAATTCTGGGGAGTCAGGTAAAAAGATGTGTTTGTGATCAAGTGTTTTATTGAAAATGTTTTGAAAGTACAACATTTTCTTCTTCCAGGGCTTATATTACGCTATTTTCTGATCTATGTTATAAAGTTGTTTCCTTCTCTTGTGTTTTGTTTAACGCACAAAATTCTCCATATTTACGATGAGTTCTTCTCTCAAAACACTCGACCGAAACAAGACGTGCTCCACTGTGTTTTTAAAGTTCATATACTTTCACTAGAATCACTGGGATCATTTCAGCCCTGGAAATGCCGATCTTTACTGAACAAAAGGGGAAAATGCAGCTGTTAATTTGAAAACTACTGCTTCATGACATCACAAGGTGGTACAGAGCATTTTGAAGCTTTGGAGATGTGGATAAGACTAAACGAGGGTTACTCAAGCATGTGTGAATGAAATGAAAACAGAACTCCGGGTATTTTTTTGATGAGGAAACATTTTAACATGTCTTAAAGCTCACAAGAGTCAGTTTGATGTTGAAACCTATGATATTTTTCGGGATAGCGTAGGGAGTATTATAGCTGGCTGTGGATTTCCAGGGGAGATAAAATGCAATGTCAGACTGAATGTACTGACATGAGGGCGGCGGATCTGCCTGTAGAGTTTAAAGGGCGTGTAATAGAGCAGGAAGTCCGAGCAATTACCACTATTCCGAGTGAAAGCGGCGCTGCTTTACGCCCGCGCAGTGACCCGGGGCAGACGGGGGAGTGAGACCTGCAACTTAATGAATGTTGACGCTGGATGGCAGTGACTTATGGGTAAACGCCGATCGGTGCATAACAATCCCGCTGTGTCCTTGGGCAAGACTCTTCGACCAGTTCAATGATAAATGTGATGAGCGAGTGAGAGTTTGGTGGTGGTTCTCGGGGCAGATGGGGCAGAACAGCAGCGTCTCTTCTTCAGTCTCACCCAGGGCAGCTGTGGATAAAAGGATCTCACCATCCGAGTCCTGCACCCGCCCGTACCCATCATCCCTCAGTCCCCACTAGACCCGTTTCCCGACAACTGAAATAAAATTCTGGCCCCGATTCGACCCGATATAAATACAAACCGACACCCGAACCGACACCCGAATGAAAATCAGTCCGAGAGCCGAAAAAGAGTCACAGTTTTACACTCTCCACTCCCTAATTTTTACTTTAGCTCCTCACGAGTCATTTTGAACTGCAGGGCATCGCACAGGTTTGAAAATGAAAGTGGTGGAGATTTCTGGGATGCACGTGCAGCAAAATCATATGGATTTTACATTAATCATCTTGTAAAAAACACTGGCATTTTTGCATTTCACTAAAACACAGCCCTGTGTTTTGTTCACACATGATGTTTTATAAACCGCAGATTAAACCTGAACCCAACACAGCACAACATTTTTCACCTGTTTCATAAAAATTTGTGGGTCGCCCGTCGGGTAACCGCGGGGACCTGAACCCGTGCAGGACTCGACTGACTCTCCATCACTGTGGTCAGAATAAATAAAAGCTGCTTCTCATAACGTAAGATTAGCATCGCCAATAGAATGAAGGTCAAACTGTAGTTATTGAGTCCAAAGGAGCTCAAAAGTGACGCTCGCTCCGGCTCCAGAAGGACATTTACCGACATTTTCATAGACCTTTTTAAATATATCTGTAACTAATATCCATAATTCGACTGTTTTAGGTCCACAAAGCACATTGAAATTGCAAGTTTCTAAAAGCTTTAATAAATTTGCAGTTTATGTTCCACAGATCTGAGGATTAGTGGCTGAATCCTCCTCATCAACATAGTGACTGTTCGGTGGCAGAACAGGCAGATCCACAGGTTGGCGGTGCGATTCCAGCTCCACACAGCAAAAAGTGGAGTGTTAAAACTGACTCACAGAATCAGTTTGAACAGTTTCTCAGGGTTTATATGAGTCCAGTCTGTTCTAGAGTTAATTTAACATTTTTGGAAATGTTAATTAAGTCACACTGGACCAAAGTTCCTGTTTAACCCCAAAATCAAGAGTTTGTGGGGTTATTCTGATTTAGCTAAACAACACAGAGGTGTTTTATATTTACACTTTATTTTAGTCAATGAGATTGAAGGATAAAATTAAATCATGTACAAAACTGGTTCAAACTGGTCTTCTCTCAAACTTCTCTGGGAGTTTGAAGTGGTGGGTGGGACATGCCGAATTAACACTAGGGGAAGTTAAATTAACACTAGGGGAAGTTGAATTAACACTAGTGGAAGTTGAATTAACACTAGGGGAAGTTGAATTAACACTAGGGGAAGTTGAATTAACACTAGGGGAAGTTGAATTAACTTCAGCCATAACAACTGTGGCAAATAACCCCAACTCAAACCCCCATTTCACTTTAAAATAGTTAAAATAACACTTTTTATGTTAAAAACAACTGAAATATTTTACCCTGTAATTTTAACCTCCAGTTTTTTGCTTTGCACATATGAATTCTGTTGTTGTCCTTAGGTAAGACACTTAACCCACCTCACCCCCAGTGTCTGTGCACACGGTGTGTGAATGTGTGTGAACGTGTGAATGTGTGAATGTGTGAACGTGTGAATGTGTGAATGTGTGGCCACACCGGCTCATAAAGCCTGATCCCTCAGATCTCAGAAGCTCAGCAGTTTCTGGTCAGGACTGGGATGGAGACACTGGAAACCCCAGGTGCCACAGGGGGGCGCCAGAGGCAAAACCTGTCCTTGTGTCCTTAGGCAAGACACTTCACCCACACTGCCTAGTATGAAAGTGATGTGTGTGTGAGTGGTGGTGGTGGTCGGAGGGGCCGATGGTGCAGATTGGAGCCTCACTTCCATCAGTCTGCCCCAGGGCAGCTGTGGCTACAACAGTAGTTTACACCACCGGGTCTGGAGTGAGTGAATAATGCTGTAAAGAGTCTTTGAGAGTCCTGAAAAGTGCTGCATAAAACTGATGCATTATTATTATTATTATTATTATTATTATTATTATTATTATTATTATTATTATTATTATTATTATTAATGTGTGAATGTGTGTGTGTTCCCTGAAGTAAAGTGTTATATAAAAATGAAACCATTCACCATTTTTACCATAAAGTTTCCAAAACAGACTTTAGATAAAAGTAAAGTCTTGTGGCAGTCGTTCATTTTGCTTGATCGGCTTTTGAACTTTCAATATTAAGTATTTTCAGAAAAATGAATGAGAAACTAACGTCCAGAACGGAGGGCTGGACGGTCACGACTGAGCTTCATACGATATTAGAATGATTTTTTATTTTTTTTTCCCTTAAAACTTTCCAAATTAAAATTAATTTCCACTCCACTGCTGATAAGAGACATAATATTATACAAAGAATAAAAAACAAGGTATTTTAAAGGAAAAATCAACAGCAAAACTCAACAGCAAAATGTATTAGGTCAATGTAAAATGTTATATAAACCAACTTATACTTATCTACAACTTATCTACACCTTATTTAATCCCACCTGCACCTTCGTATAGTACTATATTTTATTATCTTGAATCTTGAATCTTATGCTTGAAGTTTACCATGAGAATAATACTTCTGTTCTTTACCCAGTGTGTTCATTCTTAATCACATCACAATTCTTAATAATACAAACTACATATAAGCCAGTACAATTTGAACCTATGTATAGATATAATATGTATAGAGCGACTTAAATCCAGACAGTTAAGGGTCTAAGACAGGGGTGGGCAAACTTTTTGGCTCGAGGGCCACAAAGAGTTCTAAAATTTGATGGAAGGGCCGGACCAGGAGAAGATGGATGGAGTGTTCTAGTCTGACTACGTCAACCCAGCAAATAAGACGAAAATAACTCACAGGATCCAACAATTTACATGTGACATATTCAAACATCTCAGTTCAACATGTGCACCATATACAGGGCCGATGATTTTCCACTTCAAAAATTAACATTTTTCGTTTCAGAAGTTTTGACTTCCGTTTGATTGTGACACATTTGATAATTCTGTTGACAGTGTTGGGAAGGTTACTTTAAACTGTATTCCCTACAGATTACAGATTACAGACCCCAAAATGGAGTTTGTAATGTAATCCATTAAATTACTTAAATAAGTAACTGGATTACTTGATATTGTCATGTTTTTTTAAAACTACATGAATGCAGCAACCACCTCCTGCAAATTCTGGTTTGGTTTTAGACCTGGTTTTAGTCCTGGTTTAGACCTGGTTTTAGACCTTGTTTAGACCTGGTTTAGACCTGGTTTTAGTCCTGGTTTAGACCTGGTTTAGACCTGGTTTTAGTCGTGGTTTAGACCTGGTTTTAATCCTGGTTTAGACCTGGTTTAGACCTGGTTTTAGACCTTGTTTAGACCTGGTTTAGACCTGGTTTTAGTCCTGGTTTAGACCTGGTTTAGACCTGGTTTTAGTCCTGGTTTAGACCTGGTTTAGACCTGGTTTTAGTCCTGGTTTAGACCTGGTTTTAATCCTGGTTTAGACCTGGTTTTAGTCCTGATTTAATGCTTGTTTACACATGGTGTAGACCTGCTTTAGACCTGGCTTAGTCCTGGTGTTAGTTCTGGTTTAGAGGTGCACAGGAGAATGTGAGGTCCACGCAGCGTATGCAACAAGACACAGTCCACGCGCGGTGTCCACACCGAACAAGAGGAAATGTGGCGCCGTGCGGGAGCAGGTGCATGTGCGGCACACTAGATATATACTTGGCCGCAGTGCTTTATGGGAAGGTTTTCGGACCATGAGTGAGGAAGTCGTGTTCAAGATATAGTTCTACCCCCGGGCACTGTACACCCGGCCCATGTGGATAATTTGGGTTTATGTATCACTGCATGTTCATTCATGTTTGGCGGGCCGGATTAAAAAGGTTAACGGGCTGTATGTGGCCCCCGGGCCGTAGTTTGCCCACCCCTGGTCTAAGAAGAGTCTGATCTGAAGAGCTTTTTAATCACACTGAAGCTTTAAATCGCAGCACAACTTGTATAAAGAACGTTCTCCCCTTCATTCATCAGGCTATTTTTCCAGCATTAACAGCGAAGCACAGGGCCACGTGCAATCCATTCTGTATCGATTCTTCTCCCACAAAGCAGAGCACGTATTTTAAGAAAAGCGGAGCCCACCTCAATGTAATTCACTGTCACACACCAGCTCCGAATGGGAAGATCAGAGGAGTGTTCCAGCATTTAACGGGGCCCATTTAGTGTGAGGCGTAAGTGCACGGAGCAGATGGGAGCCACACCACCCCCTGTATGTGGAGACGTGGTTCGGATTTACTGTGCGGCATGTTTGATAATGAGGGGAAACACTTGGGATTCGGTGTTACAAAAAGGACAGCACATTTTCTTAGGTCGCTTCTTTTTTCCTCTCCAAAGCCCCTTGACTGTAAACAAGGTTCACCTGTATTACACGAAATAGGATAAGTACTCAGAATAATGATCATTATGTGCACATTTTTATTTTGTTTTTTAATATAAGATTTAAGCTCTTAAGAGTGTTGAATTGGTCATTTTCTATGGTTAATTACTGGTTCTTTCGGCTGTTTCTGTGTTGCAGCTCATTCTTTTTAATGATAGTGTAGTGTTTACATGGGGGTCACTGGGATTACACAGTTTTATTGTTATTCAGTGTTTGTTGGTGGCATTAAGTAGTTTAAAATTTGGTATTTCTCTTTTGTAATATATATCGTGTTTAACATTTTGTTTCCTAAAACCCTGAAAACCCATCTGGTCAAAAATAATACATTTTCTTTGAAAGCGCCTTTCAGGACGCCCAAGGACACTGTACTAAACAAACGTAATTATAAAATACAAAGATACAAAACTGGGAGATGGTGAAAGTGACTCTTAGGTGGTGTAGGATTGTCTGAACAGGTGAGTTGTGAGTCTGGATTTGAAAAGAGCAGGAGAGTCAATATAGAGGAGGTCAGGAGGGAGAGAGCTCCAGAGCAGGAGAGAGAGGAGAGAGGAGGAGGAGAGGAGGGAGAGAGGAGGAAAGGAGAAGTGGAGGAGGTCAGTGATGTAAGGTGGGGCCAGGTTATGGCTCTGAAGGGGGTTAGGAGAAGTTTAAAGTTATATAGTTATATATATATATATATATATATATATATATATATATATATATATATATATATATATATATATATATATATATATATATATATATATATATATATATATATATATATACACCCCTAATATATATATATATATATATATGTATATATATATATATATATTAGGGGTGGGTATTGCCAACAACCTTGCGATACGATACGATTCGCGATACAGGGGTCTCGATACGATACGATTCGCGATACAGGGATATCCCGATACATGGTCTTCAAGGCGATACGTATCCCGATATTTTACATTACGTAACCTATAATTTAAAAAATGTTATTTTTATTTTGGTGAAGTGCATCAGTTCCAGTGTAACAGAAGAAGCTGTAAGGCAGAAACTGCCCTTGATTAACCTGTTAACACCCGCACTCGGCACAAGGGTTCAAATATGTACCAGATGTTCCAAACTGTAATAAGATGTAATGTATAATAAATAAACCATCTTCTGAAATTTAGGCAGGTTTTCTTAAGATAAATAACTAAAACAAGCCAAAAAATTTCGCTCCATATGTCTCGTGTGCCTCCACCAGTGAGTGTGCGTAAAAGGAGGAGAGAGAGAGTCTCCATACACAGAGCGCATGGAGCCTATCACTACAGCACCTCTGCCCCACATGGGGCCCACCGCTGAAATCGTCTTTTCATAGGCTACTCAGAGCTGTCAATCATTTCCTGAAAGAACCAATGACTGAAGAGGTTTTGCCGTGGAACTGTCCCTCGGTCATGCGTAATACACTAGTTTGTTCCCCGAGCTGTAGCGCGGCGCCCCGTAGCCGGACCGAAGCCTGGATATGCTTGTTTTGTAGCTAAGAGTGTGGAGAAAACAAACATACCCCACACCGCTAACAGGAGCTAAGCGTTTAGCTATGCTAAGGACCAAGAGCGAGAGTAGTAGAGAGATGCGTCGCTCATCCATTCAGACAAACTCGGACTTTCTGGATTATTTCTCCACATGGAATTATTTTATGAAAAAAGCAACTGGATATTCTTTTTCTGTGGACTGTTACGGACTAATTGAGCACAGCTATTCCTGGATTGGACCCGTTTTGGACCGACAGAACCGGCTCAAAGGTAAGAAATGCGATGAATATTTTCGGGAATTATAAGTTATGGCTCTTTGGGCTGTGTGGCATAAAATGAATGATATGGTGGTTTTACTGAGGAATTAAGCTTTCAAACGATGTACAGCAGGTCAATATTGGAAAAATAAGTATGGTGAATATCTGGCTTGACTTTTTAATGTTGTGTAATCGTCCGCCGGCGGGCGGGTGGGTGTAAACATGGCTTAACAAGGCTGTAGTGCAGAAGGAATGCTGCCTCTGACTATACGAAATGCGCATTGCAAGGATCACTTATCAGACGCAGTTTGCTGAAGCTTGATAAATAATGTTTGTTGCATGTAAAATATCGATACTGACGCCTCCGTATCGATACGTGTATCGCCAAAAGGCCCACGACGATGTATCCCCGTATCGATTTTTTGAACACACCCCTAATATATATATATATATATATTAATCTCAATGGGAGTTTCAATAATTAAAAAAATGAATTATAAGTACTATTTAGTGTGATACTGATTCTTTTGACAGTTTCTCTGCTGGACGACTTAATGTGTAATGAAAACCATTTCCCCACAGGGATGAAGTCATTCTGATTCTGAGAACACACGACTCAAACAGCACGGACCAAATCAATTACAAAACACTAAACATCGTTAATCTGGGATGAGGAAATTTAGTTCTAAATGATAAATGATTATTCTTTCCTCGTTTGCTGCTGAAATGAACAGACCAGATTGCACAACTCTGTCTGTTTGAAGTGAGACTCAGAGAAGGGAGGGTCACTATGCTGCACATCCTAAACAGAGGATTTCACACTGCAAACCGTAACCATGACAACCGTAAGGACCAAACAAGCCTCGTTCACTTACGACCCGCGTCAGACCTGGAATCTCTCTGAAAACCCTGGTGGAGACCTGAGACCTACTGAGGCTGCCACAGCTCAGGTCTCACAGTGAAGCACATGTCTGCATCAAATATCATCTAAGAATTACAACAAAAATACCTGATGGGTAAATCATCTTAAAGGTGCACTATGTAACTTTTGGGTTGGAGGTCCATCACCTGCTTGTTTCTAAGGATATGTTATTGCTCTGCCTAGAATGTGATATTAAACAGATCTAATGTACATTTATTCAATTACAAGTGGTTTTACAGCTCAAAAATACCTAGAAACACAAGAATTCTGGCTGTGAGCGGGGTCGCCTCTCCACAGATCTGACCTGTAACTGGGCCTGGTTTGGTCTCCATGAAGATAAAAAGGTTTAATGCCGTACTGTGAAACATACCAAACAAAGGAGTAACATCTCCACAGAGAAAAGTTACACAGTGCACCTTTAATGTTCTGTCGTACGGCATTAAACAAGGTAACAAGGTGACGGTCAAGTTCCACGTCAGATCTGTGGAGAGGTACAAGGGACATTTGTGTAAAAACCTACTAAAAACATGGGTTCAATGTCATAGTGCGGAACATTCCAGGCAAAGCACCAACATATCCTTGGAGACAGTGAAGTGACGGAGCCCAAACCAGAACAGTTACATAATTCATCTTTAATTAAAAGGCTCAGGCAGCCCCACGGAGCAGAGCTATGCAAGTGTAGAAGGACAGTTTAAATAAGAAGCTAAAGATGCACTCACTTCCTGTTTGGAGAGGTCAGTCACCTCGAGGGCTCCCGGTTAATTGACTTTTAATTAGTGTCAGATCAACGCAAGTGGCTGCACAAACACACAGACGAAAGCAGCGCTATTGAGACTGTGCGCAGAAGAAACAAGTATTCACAAGACGTCCTTCAGTCTTAAGTATATGAAACCTAGACTAGGTATTCAGTCAGTATGTATGAAGCAGGAGGAAAGATCTGAAAAGCCACAGTGAAAAGAAATCTCAAGTCTGACTTTGTTTGCTTTGAATGACCTTCACGATTATCCGGAAAGCAAAAAGTGAAAAATAGCAATAGTTTGTATAAATTTGAAATAATACAACAGGATTTGATACTGAAAATGCAGTTTGTCCACGGTCTAGCACCAAAGCACATCTCTGACATGTTGAACCATCTCGCACTATGGAACTTTTGGGTTGGGGGTCCGTCACCTGCTTGTTTCTATGGATATGTCATTGAGGTTTACATGGAAAACACGTTAAATCGCCTTAAAGGGGAACTCCGGCACATATGAAGCTAAAGTCCTTTGCTCGATGTGGTGGAATTCTGTCAGAAGCCAAAAAACGGCACAGATCAGTGTTTCCTCGGTGGAGATCTCACTGTGGCAGTGAGTCTGTCAAGGAAACAAACTAGTGTAATGATGGGGGCAAGTTCTGAACTAGTGTAGTGATGGGGGCAAGTTCTGAACTAGTGCAGTGATGGGGGCAAGTTCTGAACTAGTGCAGTGATGGGGCAAGTTCTGAACTAGTGCAGTGATGGGGCAAGTTGTTAGCTTCCACGTAAAACGCCAATTTGCACAGAAGCTTAACACCACTTTAACCCATCGTACAACAGCCTTACACCACTGCGCAGGCGAAAGCCCAAAAGACTCGATCGCCGATGTCGTTTCTAATCCCACTTATTTACGAGTGAATTATATTTTTTGAAAACGCTAAAAAAAATACATTCCCGAACCATTTTCTTTCAACAACTTTCAGTTTCAATTGTTCTTCACCATCAGTAGTTGATTCTCACTTGTTGCTTCTCCGCTCAAGTCGACAATCGAGTCTTTTGGGCTTTGGCCTGTGCAGAGGGAAATCAAGAGGTAATGCTAAGGCTGCTTATGAAATTATTTTCTAACGATCACTAATGAGTGAACCAGGCAGAGCGTTTGGTTTGTTAGACTCGTGGCTGTTGTAAGATGGGTTAAAGTGGAGTTAAGCTTCTTCTATGCAAATTGGCGTTTTACGTGGGAGTTCAGAACTTGCCCCCATCACTACACTAGTTCAGAACTTGCCCCCATCACTACACTAGTTCAGAACTTGCCCCCATCACTACACTAGTTCAGAACTTGCCCCCATCACTGCACTAGTTCAGAACTTGCCCCCATCACTACACTAGTTCAGAACTTGCCCCCATCACTACACTAGTTCAGAACTTGCCCCCATCACTACACTAGTTCAGAACTTGCCCCCATCACTACACTAGTTCAGAACTTGCCCCCATCACTACACTAGTTTGTTGCCTTGACAGACTCACTGCCACAGTGAGATCTCCACCGAGGAAACACTGATCTGTGCTGTTTTTTGGCTTCTGACAGAATTCCACCTCCTCTAACAGCGACTTTAGCTTCAGACGTGCTGGAGTTACACTTTAATTTAATTCCGCTCAACGTCTGGGGGTCAGGAAGGGTTCTGATTGGACAGGGACACAAACGTATTTACATAGACCAGAAGAAAACACACACTTCAGCTGCTACTGGCATTTTTGTCATCTCGGTTTGTTGTTACACCATGAACACAAACATGAGCCAAACTTTTTCACGACCGTTCTGATGATAAATAAACAGCAGCTCGCGAATTCTCTCCTCACGCTTTACGTCTGTGAGCTGAGGAGGAGAAGGGAAGAGTGTCGGGGAAGCTGTTCCTACTGTGAGCGGGGTTGTCTCTCCATAGATCTGGCCTGTAGTTTGGTCTGGTTTGGTTTAAATGAAGATAAAAAGGCTTAAAACCACACGGTGAAACTTTCCAGACAAAGCAACAGCATCTCCATGGAGAAAAGCATCTGCTGGACCCTTCACCAGACACGTTACACAATGCGTCGTTAAATAACTTGTAAAGTGAGTACTTCTTGCAGCACTGGTAATAGACGGCGGGTTTGCGGTGCCCGGAGCGACGCGTGGGCAGGTCTTACTCTGTGTTGTGATGACGATGATGATGAAGAGGAGGCGGTTTGATTGGACGCTATAGGAGCAGAATGTCAGCAGATGCAGTGGTCCCTCATTTGGACCAGGTGAGGTTGAGGTGCCACTGACATTTAACAGGCTCTGGGTAATAAGGTCAGAGTGAGGGGGGCTGCCGGAGGTGGGAGGAGCCCTGGGAGGCAGCTTCAGTCCACCATCATGTGATAAGTGCAGAGGAAATCACAGTCCTGCAGTGTGCGCGGTGATGGAGCTGCAACTCTCCCTGTCCACACATCTACTGTCCAAGATAAATAGGCCCCACCAACCACTGCAGTGTTGAATGTTTACAAGTACTAAAGCATTTTGGAATAATCTACCAGTTTGTAATGTGAGGGCAGTGGTAGTTCTGTAGTCTAATATGTTTTAAACAGAACTGAATACTTATTTAGATGTTTATTTTCAGCATTATTCACAGTTAAAGGTCCCACATTACACAGATTGTAAGTCATGTTATAATGCTTCAAGTTAACAGTTACCGTTTATCTTCAGTAGTCAGTTCAGTAGAGATTTTAAGCAATTCCAGGGCTGAAATTATCCAAATGATTCTAGTGAAGGTGTTTGGGGTTCAAAAAACAGAGTGAAACACTTCCTGTATCACCACATGACATCACAACGTAGAACAGAGCCTAAGTCAGCTAAAATATGCAGGATTTATGTGTTACGTTCAAACATGTGTAAATGAAAGAAAACCTCAGTTCTGTTGTTCTAAGAGAAAACAGCAGATCCGAGTATAACATAGATCAGAAAACAGTGTAATATGGTCCTTTGAACTGCGCTCGGTGGAAAGACTCTGTTCCATTTGACTCCGAACAATGTCAAACACACTGCATCTGATTTACTATATTCTGTCTATAATGAGAAACACCATCTGCACACAGCACCAAAGGTCAAGATCAAATCCACCATTTTTCACAGGCGACCAAGGACTTGTGTTCCAGCCGGAGCTGTGGCTGGAGATGTGACTGGAGCCATAAAGCAGAGCTGAGGCGCAGCAGCTGCACTTTTAGCGTGGTGCTTTAGGCCTGTGGGACAGTCATTAGTGTAAAACATGTTCTTTATTAAACCAACGTCAGAGGATGAGACGGAGCAGAAGGGGAGATCGTAAATGTTTAAGAGGCCAGACGACGATGTGGAGTAGTTTGGTCATTTCAGACAGACAGTTATGCTATGATTTTTATTTCAGGGGATTTACTGAGAATTAGTGTTTTGAAATGACGGTTTTCAGGGCAGATGTTTTATTCACTATTTGATCCCAGATGAAAGCCTCAGAGGAGGGGTCCTCCTGAAGCGTGGGCCTGGTCTGTCTGTGTCCTCCTGAAGCGTGGGCCTGGTCTGTCTGTGTCCTCCTGAAGCGTGGGCCTGGTCTGTCTGTGTCCTCCTGAAGCGTGGGCCTGGTCTGTCTGTGTCCTCCTGAAGCATGGGCCTGGTCTGTCTGTGTCCTCCTGAAGCGTGGGCCTGGTCTGTCTGTGTCCTCCTGAAGCGTGGGCCTGGTCTGTCTGTGTCCTCCTGAAGCGTGGGCCTGGTCTGTCTGTGTCCTCCTGAAGCGTGGGCCTGGTCTGTCTGTGTCCTCCTGAAGCGTGGGCCTGGTCTGTCTGTGTCCTCCTGAAGCGTGGGCCTGGTCTGTCTGTGTCCTCCTGAAGCATGGGCCTGGTCTGTCTGTGTCCTCCTGAAGCGTGGGCCTGGTCTGTCTGTGTCCTCCTGAAGCGTGGGCATGGTCTGTCTGTGTCCTCCTGAAGCGTGGGCCTGAGTCTGTCTGTGTCCTCCTGAAGCGTGGGCCTGGTCTGTCTGTGTCCTCCTGAAGCGTGGGCCTGGTCTGTCTGTGTCCTCCTGAAGCATGGGCCTGGTCTGTCTGTGGACACCAGCCTGTCCTAAAGGTGATGGTCTGTCTGTGTCCTCCTGAAGCGTGGGCCTGGTCTGTCTGTGTCCTCCTGAAGCGTGGGCCTGGTCTGTCTGTGTCCTCCTGAAGCGTGGGCCTGGTCTGTCTGTGTCCTCCTGAAGCGTGGGCCTGGTCTGTCTGTGTCCTCCTGAAGCGTGGGCCTGGTCTGTCTGTGTCCTCCTGAAGCGTGGGCCTGGTCTGTCTGTGTCCTCCTGAAGCGTGAGCCTGGTCTGTCTGTGTCCTCCTGAAGCGTGGGCCTGGTCTGTCTGTGTCCTCCTGAAGCGTGGGCCTGGTCTGTCTGTGTCCTCCTGAAGCGTGTGGATGTTAGTTCTGTGTACTCCTGAAGCGTGGGCCTGGTCTGTCTGTGTCCTCCTGAAGCGTGGGCCTGGTCTGTCTGTGTCCTCCTGAAGCGTGGGCCTGGTCTGTCTGTGTCCTCCTGAAGCGTGGGCCTGGTCTGTCTGTGTCCTCCTGAAGCGTGGGCCTGGTCTGTCTGTGTCCTCCTGAAGCGTGGGCCTGGTCTGTCTGTGTCCTCCTGAAGCGTGGGCCTGGTCTGTCTGTGTCCTCCTGAAGCGTGGACCTGGTCTGTCTGTGTCCTCCTGAAGCGTGGGCCTGGTCTGTCTGTGTCCTCCTGAAGCATGGGCCTGGTCTGTCTGTGGACACCAGCCTGTCCTAAAGGTGATGGTCTGTCTGTGTCCTCCTGAAGCGTGGGCCTGGTCTGTCTGTGTCCTCCTGAAGCGTGGGCCTGGTCTGTCTGTGTCCTCCTGAAGCGTGGGCCTGGTCTGTCTGTGTCCTCCTGAAGCGTGGGCCTGGTCTGTCTGTGTCCTCCTGAAGCGTGGGCCTGGTCTGTCTGTGTCCTCCTGAAGCGTGGGCCTGGTCTGTCTGTGTCCTCCTGAAGCGTGGGCCTGGTCTGTCTGTGTCACTCCTAGGCGTGAGCCTGGTCTGTCTGTGTCCTCCTGAAGCGTGGGCCTGGTCTGTCTGTGTCCTCCCGAAGCGTGGGCCTGGTCTGTCTGTGTCCTCCTGAAGCGTGGGCCTGGTCTGTCTGTGTCCTCCTGAAGCGTGGGCCTGGTCTGTCTGTGTCCTCCTGAAGCGTGGGCCTGGTCTGTCTGTGTCCTCCTGAAGCGTGGGCCTGGTCTGTCTGTGTCCTCCTGAAGCGTGGGCCTGGTCTGTCTGTGTCCTCCTGAAGCGTGAGCCTGGTCTGTCTGTGTCCTCCTGTAGCGCTGGGCTGGTCTGTCTGTGTCCTCCTGTTGCGTGGGCCTGGTCTGTCTGTGTCCTCCTGAAGCGTGGGCCTGGTCTGTCTGTGTCCTCCTGAAGCGTGGGCCTGGTCTGTCTGTGTCCTCCTGAAGCGTGGGCGTGGTCTGTCTGTGGCCTACTGATGCGTGGGCCTGGTCTGTCTGTGTCCTCCTGAAGCGTGGGCCTGGTCTGTCTGTGTCCTCCTGAAGCATGGGCCTGGTCTGTCTGTGTCCTCCTGAGCGTGGGCCTGGTCTGTCTGGGTCCTCCTGAAGCGTGGGCCTGGTCTGTCTGTGTCCTCCTGAAGCGTGGGCCTGGTCTGTCTGTGTCCTCCTGAAGCGTGGGCCTGGTCTGTCTGTGTCCTCCTGAAGCGTGGACCTGGTCTGTCTGTGTCCTCCTGAAGCGTGGGCCTGGTCTGTCTGTGTCCTCCTGAAGCATGGGCCTGGTCTGTCTGTGGACACCAGCCTGTCCTAAAGGTGATGGTCTGTCTGTGTCCTCCTGGAAGCGTGGGCCTGGTCTGTCTGTGTCCTCCTGAAGCGTGGGCCTGGTCTGTCTGTGTCCTCCTGAAGCGTGGGCCTGGTCTGTCTGTGTCCTCCTGAAGCATGGGCCTGGTCTGTCTGTGGACACCAGCCTGTCCTAAAGGTGATGGTCTGTCTGTGTCCTCCTGAAGCGTGGGCCTGGTCTGTCTGTGTCCTCCTGAAGCGTGGGCCTGGTCTGTCTGTGTCCTCCTGAAGCGTGGGCCTGGTCTGTCTGTGTCCTCCTGAAGCGTGGGCCTGGTCTGTCTGTGTCCTCCTGAAGCGTGGGCCTGGTCTGTCTGTGTCCTCCTGAAGCATGGGCCTGGTCTGTCTGTGTCCTCCTGAAGCGTGAGCCTGGTCTGTCTGTGTCCTCCTGAAGCGTGGGCCTGGTCTGTCTGTGTCCTCCTGAAGCGTGGGCCTGGTCTGTCTGTGGACACCAGCCTGTCCTAAAGGGGCTCTCCTGTCCACAGACGGTGCTGTGCAGGGTGCTGGGGTTTGTCTATGATGCAGGAGCTTGTACTAACTTCTGAACTGTGATTTAAAGATGAATGTCTAAAGTTCTCTGGTGGAGGGTCCGCCACCTGCTGTCTATGAAAATGCTATTCCTAATACCTATTGCTAATGCTGGTTTTCAGGTGACATCCCAACATTCTACTGGCCAATAATATTTAATACAGATGGGGACAGATGGGGACGGCTAAAACCAACAGTTCGTGGTTTTCAGATTCCTGAAACGTGATCATTTCTGCACTTGTTAATTTACAACAAACATTTGGATTTTAACAATATTAATTTTACCTGCCCCATCTGTATTAAATATTATTGGCCATTAGAAAGTGGTGCTGTCCTCTGAAACCAGCAGTACCACCGCTGATGACTGCAGGGGCAGTTCATCACTGTTCTGTATCACGATGACTAAACGAATGAACTACTGTTAGGAGGGACTGGCTTCAACCAATAAAAAAAGATTTAAAAGTGAAATATCTTCTGTTGGTGAAACCATGGAATAAGAGGATTAAAGCAGTGAGCAGTGCATTACAACAGCCCCGACCTTCTTCTGTAACGATCAGTAATAAACACACCATAAACAATAACCACACCCAGACCTTTGGAGGGGGCAGGACCAATAATAACAGCAGAAAATACTTAGAATTCTTAACCAGAGTTTGGAAAAATGGTCTTAGTATTTCATGTTTGCTGTTTAGGTTTATCTGCAGTGTCATTTCAGAGTAAATATGGTGGTAGACAAAGTTTTACTCCTTTCCTTTCAGATATATCATATTTTTCTCTGTTTTCTAACGTTGTTTAATCCTTCCTCGTCTTTTAATCACATACAACTGTTTTTCTCCCTTGACAAAAGATGCATTCTTACAATGTTGATCTCGCCTTTCCATAGACCTGGCTTTTTAAATACAGCTGTAAACTGGGAGGATAAGGTTAGTAAAAGTAATGATGCAGCGGTGATGTTTGTTATCGTCTGGGCGACTCACATGACCTTCAGTGTCTGTTAGTCTATGTCTCCAAAGGAAACCTACAGGTATGAGCTAAACCGTGACATTTACACACAAAGTAGATCAAAAACTCTCTGTATAATGGAAAAACAAACGCACACATGCACCATTACGCACATTTTAGAAAAACACAAATCTGAACTAATCGCCGCTAAACGATCCGACGTAACACAAAACACGGAGGATGTGACAGGCCTAAATGAGGTTTGAAGCTAACTGAGCAGAGATCATTTTCTGCTCGTTAGCTTGATAACTTTATTAAAATCACACAGCATAGTGTGGTAGAGGACAGAGTATTCAAACGGGCTAAAGAGATGTCCGGGTGTGAATGCTAATGCAGAGAGACAGGCTGACATTCACTGTTTAGCTCACAAATCACTTCCAAAAGTAGAGCGAGACTCGGTTAGCGAAGGGACCACGGAGAGAGGACGTGATCTGGAGCTTTTCCCCCTTTGAGAACAGCTATTTCCTGGAATCAAACTGACGACCGTCCCAAGAGCTGAGCTGTGGATCCAAAGGGAAGATGGGCAAACTCGACTGGAAGTGGAATTATAACAAGATTTTTTTTTTTTTTTTTTTTCCCCCAATTTCTTCAACTCGAGAAAAAAGAAGTTCTATGTGTGAGGTTTATAAAGGAGGTGGAAAACCCAGGAGAGATGTCAAAATGTGTAACAAAGGAAAAGGAAAAGTTGAGCAGTGAGGAGGACGGAATATAGAAAGAAAGATATGAGCACATGGGGAATACTGCATTAAATTATTATTATTTATACATGGTGCAGGGAAAGTACTGTGCTCGGAATACTTAAAATACTTTTACATCGAGTTGCATTTAAATTATAGTGAAAAAATGCAACGTAGCATTAAAAACAGCTTCATATCGTCATATACTCTTTGGATTTTAGATAAATAACTGTATTTTGAACAGTGCCAGAAGAAGATGTAACCGTACTAGAAAAGTTACTCAGAATTAGTAATCAGAACAGGTATTTTCAGTCCATGTATTTAGTTACTACTATGATGTTACACTATTTCTAAGCAGAGTTTTCATATTATTCCAAGAGCTAAACTAAATTTTCGATCTGCAGACTGTTATATTTATTTTTCGCCCTGTAGGTCTTAATAGAATTGTTGATTTAAGTAATAGAAAGTTAGAAAAAACCAAATGAAGCAGTCATTTTCAACAATAAACACAGATAAACCAACATTTACACAAAACAAGGACATGGATAATTGTCTCATCCTCTGTGTCAGACCCTCTTCCCAAAGAAAAGCACCAAGAAATCCCCCGGGAAACAGGAACAGGAAAACCACACGGAATGAGATCCACTCGAATGGACTGGAGATGTGTGAGTGAGCCCCAGGTCTGAACCAGGTCTGAACCAGGTCTGAACCAGGTCTAAACCAGGTCTGAACCAGGTCTAAACCAGGTCTAAACCAGGACTAAACCAGGTCTAAACCAGGTCTAAACCAGGACTAAACCAGGTCTAAACCAGGTCTAAACCAGGACTGAAACAGGACTAAACCAGGTCTGAACCAGGTCTGAACCAGGACTAAACCAGGTCTAAACCAGGTCTAAACCAGGACTGAAACAGGACTAAACCAGGTCTAAACCAGGTCTAAACCAGGTCTAAACCAGGACTAAACCAGGTCTAAACCAGGTCTGAACCAGGTTTAAACCAGGTTTAAACCAGGTCTGAACCAGGTCTGAACCAGGTCTAAACCAGGACTGAACCAGGTCTGAACCAGGACTGAACCAGGACTGAACCAGGTCTGAACCAGGTCTAAACCAGGACTGAACCAGGTCTGAACCAGGACTGAACCAGGACTGAACCAGGACTGAACCAGGACTGAACCAGGTCTGAACCAGGACTGAACCAGGACTGAACCAGGTCTGAACCAGGACTGAACCAGGACTGAACTAGGACTGAACCAGGTCTAAACCAGGACTGAACCAGGACTGAACCAGGACTGAACCAGGTCTGAACCAGCACATCCATTTGCAGATAGAAAGATTCTTTAATGCAAATAAAAAAGGAAAAGTCAAACACAGAGGACAAACAGCCCACAGGAACAATAAAGAGTACGGTAAAGTACACAGCGGGGCTCTTGGGTGCAGAGCCTCACGCCTGACTGTCTCCTGGAGCTGTTATCACTTTGTCTGAAAAGTTCCACAGACCGACAGCCGTCTCCACGGAAACACACACGTACAGACTTATAATTAGTCTATGGGTGACAATACCAGGACAAGTTAAAGGTCAGACGTGTGGTGATGTGACTCTGCTCACAGTCAGAATTCATGTTTTTCAAGGTTTTATTGACAGAAAAACTTGTAATAAATGGACAATCGATAACTTTAAAGCCATACTGTGGAACATTTTATGCATTGATATCTCTGTCTCTGTGCAGCACTCTGGATGCGTTTATGTTTGCAAAAATGTGCTATATATTAAATGGATTTAGATCTCCATGGATACGAGCTATAGTGGTTAATCTAGTCTGTTATTGACCAAAGACCGTTTCAATGTTTAATTTTCTAACTTTCTGTTGTTTAAACCTACGATCCTGTTAAAGGTCCATATTACAGTGTTTTCTGATCCGTTATCTTTGTTATTTATGTTGTTTCTTCATCAAAAATATAACTTGAGTTGTGTTTTGTTTCATTCACACACAAATCCTGCATATTTAGGCAGAGTCAAACAGAAAACACTGCACCTTGTGATGTCACATGGTGATACAGGAAGTGCCCTACCGTGTTTTTAAACTCCATACGCCTCCATTAGAATCATTTGGATGATTTTATCCCTGAAATTTCTCATCTCTACTGAACAAAAGGTGAAAAGGAGCTGAAACCTACCACTACATGACATCACAAGGTGGAACAGAGCATTTTGAGCTTTGGAGATGTAGCCACAGTAAAAATTAAATGGAACATATAACATTAGAGAAGCTAAATGTTTTGCCCAAAAAGGAGTGGGAAGAAGAGAATGTATTTAATCCCATCTCCCTCTTCTACTCTAACACACTGAGCTTGTTTTTCATTTTTCAGACATTTTACATTCACTATATTTAGCTGTTCTAGCTTGGTAACATAATTATCATCATATTTGAATAATAGCACATGAGGACACCAGCAATGCTAAGAAATTTAGAGATACCGACAATGGAAACAGACGACAAATACAGGTAATGGTAAAACAGCACATCCAGCAATAGTAAGGAAACAACGAGCATAAACCAGCGCTACAAAAGGCAGTAATGTTCTGATATTAAACCCTGCTCTGTATATACTGTGACCAGAACATATGTTTATATAACAACCTGAATTTATGGATATTTTGGCATTGTTTGAGACGTGTTTCCAGACTGTTCCAGAGTTTTACACCACATATAGACACACAGAAACCTTTAGGGGCTGTTTGAACATTGGGCAATTTGACATTTCCATATCCTCTTTAATTATGATTATAATTATTTCTCTTTCTCATTTTGAACAAACTTTGTAGATTAGTTGGTAGTAAATTGTTGAATGCTCTAAATAAGATGACCATGTATAGTATTAAGGTTTGCTCAAAACTGTGTAAATGAAACCAAACCCACCTCCAGGTATGTTTTTGATGAGGCAACACCGATATTAGATGTCTTAAAGCTCATGAGAGTCAGTTTTGCGCGACATTGGCCCTTTAACAAATCTTCCTTAATGCAGCCGTTTTAACAGACGCTGGTGTCACTGTTCCAAATGTAAAATCACGCTGTGTTGCCCTGTAGGAACACTGATTTCGGGGCTGCCAGACACTGTGCACAGCTGTATCCGAGAACACAACACGACTGCATCTCACGCCCCACTGTGACTGATAATATCCCACTCTTCTGTTTCCTGTCAACGGCGAGGCACAAAACAAATGATAAATAAAATATTGGGCTGTCTGGATGCGAGCACGATCTGGGTGTCTGTGCAGCCTGCTTCACCGCGTCGCCAGGATCACACGTTTTGCCTCAAATCTTGGGTGACAGGCGGAGTACTGGCCCCCGGCATCTGGCACCACGGTAACACAGGCCCACCCAAGAAACAAGCAAGAGCCCAGAGACAAACAGAAGCAGGTTGTGTCATGTTTACTTGAGTAACTTTTCTAGCAGGACACTTATTTTTGAGTAGAGATGTCATTGCTCTGCCTGGAATGTTCCACAGTGTGACATTAAACAGCTCTGCCTTACATGTATTAAACTACAGGTGGTTTCATAGCTCAATAATACCTACAAACACAGACATTCTGATTGAACACGGCTGCCTCTCCACAGATCTGACCTGTAACTTGGTCTGGTTTGGTCTCCATGAGGATAGAAAGTGACTGTAGAACATTCTAGCCAAAGCAAAAATGTCTCCAAGAAGAAAAGCATTTGAAGGGCCCTCCACCAGAAAAGTTACACAATGCACCTTTAAGAAATATTTTTAGTAACAGTATTTTTATTTTTATCTATTATGTTAATTCTGCAAAAAAAAGCTTTAAGTTGAGAATATTAAAGGTCTTATATTACGCAAAATGGATTTTTGTGAGATTTAAGACATGACAGAATGTTGGTTCCTGATAAAAACATTCAAGGAGTTGTGTTTTGTTTCATTCCCACTAGTTGGAGTAACTCTTAGGGGTGTAACATGTATCTATGTCGAACAGTTTCAGTACGGGACGTTCGGGTCAGTGGTACGGGACGTTCGGGTCAGTGGTACGGGACGTTCGGGTCAGTGGTACGGGACGTTCGGGTCAGTGGTACGGGACGTTCGGGTCAGTGGTACGGGACGTTCGGGTCAGTGCAGGGCTGGGCACGAGTGAGTTTGTGTAATTTGTGTGTTTACATTGCACCACTACATGTGCAGCTACACGGAAGACTCGGCTCTTTAATATTCCCGAGGGAATTCGTCTGTGGAAGTCGAGTCAGAGGGAGTTGAATAAGCACGAGTGGGGCTAGTCTGCGAGCGAGAGGAACCCTGAGTCCAGCTGTGCTCCAGGCACGACTGCCGACTAAACCAGGTCTGAACCAGGTCTGAACCAGGTCTGAACCAGGTCTGAACCAGGTCTGAACCAGGTCTGAAACCAGGTTTAAACCAGGTCTGAACCAGGTCTGAACCAGGTTTAAACCAGATTTAAACCAGGACTGAACCAGGACTGAACCAGGTCTGATCCAGAACTAACCCATTTGCATTTATTTATTTATTTGAATTTCCTGTTTGTATAATGTTTAAATAAATTGTTGGTTTATTAAACACACAAATAAACAAGCTCATTGTTTTGCATGTTATTCCCACACTGCACCGAAAACGAACCGAACCTTTACCACAAAACTGAGGTACGAACCAAACCGTGATTTTTGAGTATTATTACACACCTCGTAACCCTTTATTATTAGTGCGATCACATGTGAAAGCTCAAAATGCTCTGTTCCACCTGGTGATGTCATGTAGTGGTAGTTTTGAAGTCACTGTTTTTTGGGTTTACTGAGTGGGTTCGCCTCTCCACCGCTGTGTCTGTAAAGATAAATAAGTGTAATGCCATGCTGTGGAACATTCCAGGCAACATCTCCATGGAGACAAGCAGGTGATGGACCTTTTACAAGAAAAGTTACGCAGTGCACCTTTAAGTACAGGCGGCACAGCAAGAAGGTTGCGGGTTCGATCCCCGGGTCGCCCGGGCCTTTCTGTGTGGAGTTTGCATGTTCTCCCCGTGTCTGGATGGGTTTCCTCCGGGTGCTCCAGTTTCCCCCATCAACCTAAAACATGCAGCACCTGAACTAACATCAAGGACCATGTTGTCCACCCTCCTGTGGGCTCACCACCTGCAGAGGGGTTCATAGGGGGTCAGGTGCTATGAGTATTGGGCAGCAAGCTGCCCCTGCGACCCAGCCAGATTAAGCGGGAGAAGATTGATGGATGGACCTTTAAGTACAAATTGTGGCTACTCAAATGTAGGTTTCAGTGGCGTCACAGTGGGGGAGATGATATTAGATATGAGATTATAGCAGAGATAGCGGCTGTACCTGCACTCACTCTGTCCTGTTTTCAAAGAATAAAGTCGAGTCTAATTATAACGTCTTAATAATGCACAGTGGGACAATATATCAGACTTAATTACAGCTAAGTGTAATTACAGATAATGACGGTGGGTCTGTTTTGTCAGATAACGTCTCATGAATATGTGTGGATTTAAGTCAGTGCAAAGCCTCCGTTTGCACTGAGAGTGAAGCAGTGACTGGAGCTGGTGGAACCTACACGAGCTCGGAGAATATGGGCAGTTTTAATCAACATAATAGTCACAGCATGAGGCTCGTTACATTAGAAAGAAACTGAATGGACTGGAGCTGAAGGTGGTGAAGAGCAGGAGGTGAAGAGGATGATGGTTTTGCTGCTGACGTAGAACGGTAGAACAGAAAGGAGAGAGAGTGTATTTATATGAATGAGAGCTGATTGAATCTGACACTCACACGTGCATTATGGAATGTTCTGGTCTCGATGGGGATGTTAGTGCATAGCCTGTGATGTTCAGCAGTGGGGCATTAAACCTTCTACCTCCATGAGACAAGTTACAGGTGAGATCTGTGGAGAGGCAGTTTTTATACCAGGTACAACATCTGTCCTTGGTAAATGGTCATATTTTTACATTGTCAAGGCCCTCGAAGCGCTTTACATCGAGGAACGCTCACCCATTCACACACACACTCATACACCGGTGTGCACGGACACTGGGGGCGAGGGGGGTTAAGGGTCTTGCCCAAGAGCACAACAGTATTCATCTGCAGGAGCTGGAATCGCAACGCAAACCTGTGGGTCAATGGATCTGGCCGCTCACCAATGATGTTTTATTGTGTTGAGAGTGGGATTCGAACCGCCAACCTTTGGATCAGTGAATGTGAATGAATGTATTTACTCTGGGCAATTAAGAAATGTACGTTCTTCTACAATGGAACATATAACATTAGAGAAGCTAAATATTTTGCCCAAAAAGGAGTGGGAAGAAGAGAATTTATTTAATCCCATCTCCCTCTTCTACTCTAACACAATGAGCTTCTTTTTCATTTTTCAGACATTTTACATGAACTATATTTAGCTGTTCTGGCTTGGTAACATAATTATCATCATATTTGAATAATAACACACGAGGATACCAGCAATGCTAAGAAATTTAGAGATACCAACAATGGAAACAGACGACAAATACAAGTAATGGTAAAACAGCACATCCGGCAATAGTACGGAAACAACGAGCATAAACCAGCGCTACAAAAGGCAGTAATGTTCTGATATTAAACCCTGCTCTTTATATACTGTGACCAGAACATATGTTTATAGAACAACCTGAATTTATGGATATTTTGGCATTGTTTGAGACGTGTTTCCGGACTGTTCCAGAGTTTTACACCACATATAGACACACAGAAACCTTTAGGGGCTGTTTGAACATTGGGCAATTTGAAATTTCCATATCTTCTTAAATTATGATTATAATTATTTCTCTTTCTCATTTTGAACAAACTTTGTAGATTAGTTGGTAGTAAATTGTTGAATGCTCTAAATAAGATGACCATGTATAGGATTTTAAAGATTATAAGTGTTGGAGAAAACCCATAATGGACAAACACGTGAGCTACAGCCGCCATTGACTTACATGTAACTTACTACATGCAAGTTTAGGAAGTTTAACGTCCTACTTTAGATTAGAAGATTGTCGACAATGTGACATCTCCATGGAGACAACCAGAAAAGTTACCCAGACCAGCCTGAAACGTGTAATTCTGTTTCAATTTAAATACAACACATTTTTGACAGACAAATTTTCCTCTCAGAAAATTCAAGTATCACCAACTTTGTACATGTCAAGTGTTATCAGAGCGGTGCGTTACTGAGCCGTGGCTTTGTATGTGCGTGGAGGGAGGCTGCAGGGCTGACAGCTCACAGCCTCACGCCTGGGACACACTGTCAGGTGGATCGCCTCTTCTTCTCCAGTCCTACAGTGGAGCTTTGATACCTGCGCTGCCCCCGGCGACTGTCATGGCCATCACCCTACACACAAACCTGTCCCACAATGCATCTGTCACGTTCTAGTTTCCAGAAAATGTTTGGGATTGAAGAAGTATCAGGGTATATGTTAACCATCTGTCAAATACAAACGAGCCCCGGTGGAAAACTGGCCCCATTTTTGGTTAGTTTAAGTAAAAACGTTTTCCTCAAAAAAAACAAAAAAAACTGCAGGACGTAACAGCAGACTTCAAGTTTGTTCAGAGAGTGACAAACAGCCAGAGGCCAAAGGAAACTAATTCTTTACCCATTCCAGAAAGTTTCTATATATACAGAAAAGTCAAGTCAATTTTATTTATGTCGCACTTTTCATACACAAAGTAAATTCAAGGTGCTTTACAAAAGCACTCATTAAACAAGACCAGGTATTTATAGCATATGTATCATAAAAAAACAGGTTAAAAGCAGAAGTAAACATAAAAGTCTTTAGCTTGGTTTTGAAAATGGACGAGGTGGAGGCAGATCTGAGGTCTTTGATAAAAGGCAGATTTTCTAATAAGTTTAATGTGGGCGTTGAACTTCAGATCAGAGTCAATAGTAATGCCAAGACTTTTTACTTGATCTTTTGGCTGCAGTGGGATTGAAGATGAGCGGTGACCTTGAACCTTTCTTCTTTTGCACTAAAAACATTATCTCTGTTTTGTCTTTATTAAGTTGAAGGAAGTTTTGGCAGATCCACTCATTTATTTGTTCGGTGCATTGGCCTAGTGTGTCTATGGGGCTGTAGTCATCTGATGAGAGGGTTTGTAGAGTTCGGCGCATAGTTATGGTAAGCTTTTTTTTTTTTTGCTTAATTAAACCTAGTGGAAGCATATAGAGGTTAAATAAAACAGGACCTAAGATGGAACCTTGGGGAACTCTACAAGTCATGTTAATTTGTTCTGAAGAGTAGTTTTCGATTTGTAGTAATTCCTGTCTTTCAGGTAGGAACTGAACCACTGTAGGACTGTCTGAAAGGCCAACACAGTTTTCTAATCTGTCCAATAAGACGTCCTGGTCGACAGTGTCGAAAGCCGCACTAAGGTCGAGTAGCACTAGGATCGAGATCTTACCTGACTCAGTGTTCATTCAGATGTCATTTATGACTTTAATTACATTTAATTTCAGTACTATGATCGGGCTGGGAGTCTGAAAGGATCAAGGAGCTTGTTAGAGGTTAAAAAATCATTTAGTTCTTTGTAGACAGTTTTTTTTTTTGAGTATTTTACTTATAAAAGGAAGATGAGATATAGGTCTGTAGTTGCTGATTAGGGAGGGGTCAAGGCTCGGCTTTTTAGTAGGGGCTAAACTACTGCAGTTTTCAGAGATTCAGGAAAAGTTCCTGTAAGAAGAGTATTGACAATTTGCAGTAGGTCGGATGCCAGGCAACTACAGACATTTTTTATAAAGCTTGTTGGTAGGATGTCAAGGCAGCATGATGTAGACTTGAGGCCTTGTGCTGTTTCTTCTGAGAAAAGTTTAAACATTAAACTTGTGGTAACTTCAGCGCTGTTTTGTGTGGATGATCCTTCAGATTCTTCAGAGTGTAACAGTTATTCTTGCTGTGACGATTGGTAATGTTTTAAACAGAATAATCACAGTATTCAAAGTCAACATGAATACATAACAAATACACAAATTCCTCTAAAAGAATTCTGAAAATGACATTTACACTTTTGCTAACTCCATGATGTAACTCCATATAAAGCTAGTGCGGATACAACTAAGACTAATCATAGACTGAATATATAAATGGACACAGCTAACCTGCTCTCCGCCTCAGTCCAAAAAAGAAAATGTTTATGGCAGCGCTTCTCTGTAACCGGTGCTGTGAGGCTGATTTTTGTCTTAAAATATTCGTGTAAACCCACTCTACATGATCCTGGAGGCTATTTCTTTACCCTCATCGCAAACATTATAACACAGATAAGAAAAGAGCGTAATATTTTCTCTTTAAACTGGTGGATTACATCAGTTTTTACTTCTGTCCAAACTCGTCTCCTCATGTTGCTCTTACATTTTCGCCTTGGCGTCGTACAGTCACAGCAAGTTCACAAGTTCAGCTGAAGTCTCCACGTCTCACACAGTCCTGAGTTACGTGAGGTCTGTTTTTGTTATGTGCATCTTGTGAATCAGGGACACGTCGCTACAGCTTCAGTTAATATTTGTCCTCGTGTGGAGCGCGGTGAGAGCGAGTGTGAAGAACAGGAATGTGTCAACAGCATAAACAAAACAGGAGCTATAGGTTCACTGAGATGAGCTTTGGCTTCATGTGACAAACAGGAGAGAGAACAGTGTGTGCAATGGGCCCCTGTCTGCTGTACTAATCTATGGCACCTGTATTTAAAGTGCATCATGCAGCTTTTCTTGTTTTGCCACAAACGGACTGTGCGTTTCTCTGATTGGTTAACCCACCTGTCAATCACGCTCAACTGAAATTGGGGAGACAGGAAACAGTTCCAGGCGGATACACCGTAAACGTCTCCCAAAGCGTTCAGCTCCAGTCAAATGAAGCTCACCGAGGCCGGCAGCTATAGGGGCAAATTTAGAGTGGAATTCTTTATTAGGAATAGGATTTTATTTACAAACATTTCGAGTCAGTTTCCCGATGTAAAGTCAACCGGAGCCAGAGTCAGTGGAGCCGGAAACGCCCTTACGTTCACTTCCTACTTGGAACTTGGCAGCTCACCGATTAGAAACAGGCCCATAACCCCACACGTTTTTGTAAAGTTTTGTGAAAGTGTGAGTTCGGAGCCCAGGTAACTAAAATATGCAGCAGTTGTCGTCATGTGGATCCACGGTCGGAGAAGGAGATGATTTGCACTTCTACATGCAGTCCTAAATTATGGGCAATTGAAACTCAAGTGCCTTTTTTCGCCACTACAAACCAACACTTTGACTTCAGAGATCCAAGTTATTCATTGATTTTCTGGAGATCACCGTCGAGGCCCCTCATCTTCACATGACTCAGACTCTACATGAGAAAAGAGTCAAAAGTGCACAACATCACAAGAGTTTTAAAAGCACAATTATTCACAAACGTCCCTCTGCTCCAGTCTCGAAATGACACTTCAACTAAGAATTACCCCAAAAAATGTGGAGCCTTTGCCAGTTGTCCAGAGGCTGTAGTTAAACAGTGTGAATGAATACAAATTGAGGTGATAAAATCCCTCTTAAGAGCTTGGAGGGGTTTTGTTGTACCATGCCTAGTATTTAATTAACAATAAACTAGAAATAACTTAAAATTTTAACTCTATTTTGTATTGTGTTTTCAGCACTGCTTTTGGAAATACAAATCCTTACCGTGCTCATATTTATTCACAGTATTTAGGAACACCACCACATCAAAACTGGAACCAAACGAGTGCTGAACCTGGATCTAAAGACTCAGATATGCTCCACTTTCATCGGTAAACAGATCCTAATGTCATGATTTCTAATGTCCAGACCACATTTTCTCAAACAACCACCAGAGATTGTTAAAAGTCAGTTTGAGAATTGACGAAAACAGACAAAATAGACCAACAAAAACAAACATGGAGGTGCTCCCAGCAGTTTTAAGATGGTATTTGTTAGAAAAAGGTCAAGAAAATGAGGTGTGAGAAGCATTTATTGATTTTGCAGCCGGTTTTAGTCATTTTTTAAAAAGTTTATCTTCCACTACCGTGCCCCAAGTGGTCGTGTCCTGCTAAGACTCGACATGTTCTGAGAAGCAAATGATGGACAGAAGTCTCGATGTGTATCTGGATTAGTCTAGTAGAGCATACATGAGTAAATGAATAAATAAAGCTAGACTTGACCAGGGCTAAACCAGAACTGAACCAGAAACCAAATGAGGACGAGATGAAAAACGTGCCACAGACGCGACCAAGAGCTGAAACAAAGCGCAGCACAAATGAGATCCAATAAAGTCATTCATGAGTTTCAAGCTTCTTTCTTTAAAATGAGAAAACGTCCTCATAAAATCCTTCAAATCAGGAAGGAATCATCTGCCTGGAACTAATGAACTGGTGGTTTTCAGATTGTAGAAAGTGATGAAGTCATGCTCCAAGATGCAAGAGACAGATTTCCCCCATTTCTTATGAAAAATGCCAAAGAAAAATTCACAAACTTCATCATTTCTACTGAGAACTCACTGGATTAAAACAAAAAAGTGCATTAGAGGCCCATATTACGCTGGATGATCGATGTTAATGTTGTTTCCTCATCACGTCCAACACAAAACTCTGCATATTTACGCTGATTTCTTCTCTTAACGTATGTTTTTGAGGAGGTAACAACATTATAACTTAATAATAATGCCTTAAAGCTCAAGTGTGTGTAGTTTAGGACCTTTAAACACCATTAGCCCTTCGAGGCCAGGATTGAACATTACATTAGAAGCTTTCTAGAAACTCCCTGTTTCAAACTGATCAGAATCCAGGTTTCAAGTCAAAGGTCTGCTATAATCTTGGATCTTCGTTTTAGTGTGGCTCTGGCTTTCATCTCGGGGCACATCCAAATATTCATCCAAACAAAAGTGAAAGAATCCGGTGAGTGCTTCGCTCACCTCCCGTAAACCTGAAATCTAAAACGGCAGCGCTGTATTGAAACAGTCAGAGCTTTTCAGCACTTCACCTCCCCAAAGCCTTTCAGCTGTGCTCTTTATCCGTCCTTTTTAATTACAGTGCTGTTGTGTGCAGCGCTCCTCCTCCTTCCCCTCCGCTTTCATCTCCTGTCCGACCCAGATCAATTCTTCATGCAACACGCCCCTGTTGACACACTCGGAATTTTTCGCTTTGGATTTTTTTCTCCTACGGAAGCTCAGAGGGGCCATAAAGCCTTTTACCTCAAAGTTCACATGTCCCGAGACAGCGCTAAGTCTTGTTTATGACAGAGGGGGCGCCGTGCCAGCTGCTTTGAGCCGTGGAGATGCCTGAGGCTGTGGAGTTCATGGAGGAAGAACAGAAGAAGTGACGTGCACCTTGTGGCGTATTATTTCACTGTTGAATGATGCATTTAGAGTTTTTTTTTTGCTTTGTTTTGTTCTTTTAAGTTTTATTTAAAGGTGCCTGATGTAACATTTCTGGTGGAGGGCATGTCAGAAGCTTTTCTCCATGGAGATGTTACTGCTTTGTCTGAAGTGTTTCACAGTATGACATTAAACCTTTCTATCATCACGGAGACCAAACCAGACCAAGTTACAGGTCAGATCTGTGGAGAGGCGACGCCGCTCACAGTCAGAATGAATGTGTTTCTTGGTATTTTTGAGCTATGAAACCACCTGTAATCGAGTAAATGTAAGGCAGAGTTGTGTAATGTCACACTGCGGAACAGTCCAGGCAGAGCAATGGCGTATCCATAGAAACAGCAGGTGGCGGACCCCCAACCAAAAAGTTACACAGTGCACCTTTAACCAGGGTTGGCAAAATATAAGTGTTTAAAAGAATATTGTGTGAAGACCTTAAGGGAAAACTGAAAATCGATTACACAAATGAGACCTTGTAGAATATGAAGTCCGACTCTCAGAGGACACAGTTTCCCATCAGGAATCCGATAGTATTGGAAAAATCCACCATTTGTGTTGCAAACAGGGAGCAACCATCAGAGGCAATTATATTCAGAAGAATCAACAAACAAAGCCTTGTGTCCATGGGTTTGCTGTGTTTCCACTGTCTAAAGTTCAATTCAGGAAGGCTTTAGTGTCTTAATTAAAGGTCCATTGTGTAACTTTTCCGATGGAGGGTCTGTCATCAGATTTTTATTCCATGTAGATGTTACTGCTTTGCCTGAAATGGGCCACAGTAGCATTAAACCTGTGTGCAGCGGCTTATTTACCAACTTTACAGCCGCTCGGGACCATCAGAGTGAGTCCTGGGCCCGTAGTTTGTGACGCACTTGGAGGCGATTGTGCCGAGGCTCAAACAAATACACCGGGATCAAGAATGCATTTTTGGATATTTATTAACACGCAGACAGCTACCGCAGCGCAACAAAGAAGATGGATGGGACCCATAAAGGGTTAGTATGCAAATAATAGGTGAATATGGAGGAATAGAGGTGGTTACAGCGACCCAGCCCTGATCTTCAACCAAACGGAGTAACAGGTAAGAGCTTTTACACCCTTCCACACACACCTGCACCTGCCCATGTGAGCCCCGCCCCGTCAGCACCAGAGCAACACACTCTCACCCACACAGTGCACCCTCACCCACACAGTGCACCCTCACCCGCACAGTGCACCCTCACCCGCACAGTGCACCCTCACCCGCACAGTGCACCCTCACCCGCACAGTGCACCCTCACCCGCACAGTGCACCCTCACCCGCACAGTGCACCCTCACCCGCACAGTGCACCCTCACCCACACAGTGCACCCGTCCTGTCTCCTACAGCATGTATGTTGCATTTATTCAATTGTAGTTGTTTTTATTGCTTAAAAAACACGAGTAGCATCGCCTCTCCATTGATCTGACGTGTAACTTGGCTTAGGGGTGGTACTTCTTTTGTCTCCATGGAGATAGATACGTTTAATGCAATACTGTGGAGCATTCTGGACAAAGCAGCAACATCTCCACGGACACGACAAAAGAAAAATGGCACAGAAAAAAAAAGTTCTGTTTGGGCGATGTCGGCGGCTCATGCAGACCCGTCCACTGGAGCTACTGAAACAGATTTCTCCATTGACACTAACTGAGCCAAAGAGTTCAGGGTGAATCAGTCCAGGTACCAGAAATGTCCCTAAAACAGCATTATCTGTGGACCTTCTTCTGCCTCGTTCACTTTTGCCTTTAAATGCAACCAGAACCTCTTGTTCCTGTCGAGCTGGAATCCCATTCATTTCAATGGAGAATGTGGGAATAGTTTCACTGCGAAAATATGATGTAAAGAAGGTTGACTTGTGTAAAAAAATGCAATGTTCATGTGCACCAACAAGTTGACAATACACCGCTTTTCTGGAGGGCTTTAAAAAGGCTTTGCAGTCTCTATATCGACTTTATTTGGCTGTTAAGATCCCCAAGAGCCCCGTGTAAAATAATACAACCTGACTGACGATGGAGCCGCCCATGGCAACTTCCTACTAAGGTGGATCGCTTCACTGTTATTCTAACAAGTCAACAGTTGAAATGTGACGACAAAATCGCTATCTTTAAGTATATTGTTCAGTAATTTAATAATATCAAGAGAAATCCCAAATGAACCGTATTTCTTATAAAAGCAACACATTTTTTGCTATATTTATTCAACCCAACTGCAAAATCTGCACGTAAACAACAGACAGCCTGTGTACATTATGTTGTAATACCAAACCAAACAGGCTTAAACCCGAGCAGAAAACAAGTATAAAGGTGAAGGATAAGATGCATGTACAGTATAAAAATGAGTCTTGCACAACACAATCTATCGAGCAGGAAAAGAGCTACAGGCGAATTACTGAAATGAAGAGAAATCCAATGATGAATGGAGCCCTCTCCTGCACTGTTCCCCCTCCTGAGCTAATTGAATCCCTTTGAAAAATTTGTATTATAAAATGCATCTTATACGAATGATGCTTCATACGCACACTGCCAGGTCATGGGAAGAGCATGCATATTCAAGACCTTTATAGGGGCAATTAATCAGCGGGAGTCCTAATGCAAGGTCTACATAGAGAAAACTGCGTGTCGAGAAAGTAGGAAGGATATTAGGACAATTGAACAAGTTTTGAACTAAAGGCGCTTCTGATTTTTATTGAAAAAACATGAAAAACAGAACGAGTTCATTTAAAGTTTTAAAAGTTCGCAGTGGTCCAGTTATTCCTCACTCTCCTTAGGCTTTCCCAGGATCCTAATTATCCACTGTGATGAGTTTATGAGCACTTTCCACAACTTTCACCAGACCAGAGTGACTTTTTCTGCCACTGTAATACTGTAATTACATTTACTTTAACCCCAAGAGCAGTTTACACAATATATCTGTACTGGAGCAAATCACTTTTTGCTCAAACATATGGAAAAAAACTGGTAGATGCGCTTTAATATGAGGAGCAAAAGAAGAACGGGTTCATTTGAAGCTCTACAAAGAATAACAATGGAAAAGCAAAAGATTTTTCATTACATTTTTTTGTGAGTCGACTCTTTATAAAACCAGCAGAGATCACATGCCGTTCCAGTCATTCCGAGGAGGCAATTTGACCTTCAGCCAGTTTTTTATTGTGTTTACCGTGTTGCTGTAATCGCCCATTGAAAAACACTGGGCTAATAAATTGACTATTACTGACAATAATGAATGCCAAAGATGAGGTTTGTTTTAAAAGTGCATGGACGTTTCAAGGGCACGTGGCCATTATAGTGATGTAAATTGATTTGCTTTTCAAACTGAGAAAGTGGAAGCTGATGGTCCAAACGTGAGCACCAGGGACGAATGAATCCCGTCCACCAGCAGTGTGTCTTTGACTGTGTCCACGTCACTATTTTACCTCTATATTAATAGGTTAGTGTCACTATTAATGGCTAATGCTAGTGCTCCACTGTGTTTTTAAAGTCCACCTTCACTAGAATCATTTGGATGGTTTGAGCCCTTTTCTACTGGATTAAAGGTAAAAGGTAGACGTTAACTTGAAAACTACCGCTTCGTGACATCACAAGGTGGAAGAGAGTGTTTTGAGCGTTGGGGATGCCGACATCTTAATAACGCAGGGTTAAGGCCGTCACACACTACAGGAGAATTTGCACGATTTTGGCTGCGATTTCTTCTCCGCGTGATCCGACGTTTTATCTCCATGTGCGATTTTGAAGCCGCTGCTCCTCGTGTGGAGTCAGAGTCAGATCAGAGCCACCGAACACCAACAACACGACGGAAACAGACGATAAAACAGAGTCAGGGGCAGAGGAGCGACGGACACAGAGACGCAACAAACAAACTCAGGACAGAGCGAAAAGAAAGACTTTATTCCTCACCTGATGTAAAGTGGAACATTTAAAGTGCAGCATCTGATCCACATTATCCATACAAATTGTCCTCTGGAAATAATGACTCCAGTCCACAAAACTGCGCTGTTAATCCAGTTTGAAGCGTTCTTTAATAGAAAAAAGGCGAAAGTTGTTCCTCGCATGTGTTTGTTTACGTCCACAGAGCGTAAAGCTGCAGATTAGCGATAATGACTTTACTTCCTGTGGACTTTATCGCCTCTTTTATGCTTTAAATATCCTGTATCTGAAGTATTGCACCACATTTCACAAATAATAAGAATACAGTTTTGACTTGTATCTAATCTGGAAGTGCAGAGCTCTGATCTTTGAACACTTAAGAGTCTCAGTGTGAGTATGTTTACTGTAGACAGGAAACAGCAGACGTGATCGCGCTCACAACTTTACAGCCTGTTTTACGCAGACATTTCCCGCTGCAGTTTTGAACCCCGTCAGCCAGTTCCAGTACCTCGGCTCAACTATCTCCTCCAACCTTTCCTTTGAGCCAGAGATTAACTCTAGGATCGCCAAGGCGGCAGGAGTGATGTCCAAGCTTCAGAAGAGGGTGTGGTCCAACAGCAACCTGACCGACAACACCAAAATGCAGGTATACAGGGCCTGCGTCCTCAGCACCCTGCTCTACTCGAGCGAGGCCTGGACAACTTATGCTGCCCAGGAGAGGAGGCTCAACAGCTTTCACCTTCGCTGCCTCCGACGTATCCTCGGTATTTGGTGGCAAGACCAGATCCCCAACACAGAGGTACTTGAGCGAGCAGGACTGCCATCCATCTTCGCCCTTTTAACCCAGCGACGCCTGCGGTGGCTTGGTCACGTGCGTCGCATGGATGACGGCCGCATCCCAAAAGACCTGCTGTATGGCCAGCTGGCGGATGGAACCAGGTCTCGCGGTCGCCCCTTCCTCCGCTTCAAGGACTCATGCAAGCGTGACATGAGACACGCGGGCATTGCTGTTGATACTTGGGAGCAACTCTCTGAGGACCGTGGGGCCTGGAAGTCAGCTGTCCGTGGAGGGGTTGAGCAGGCCGAGGCTGAACGCAGCACAGTGCTGAAGCGGAAGAGAACTATGCGCAAGGCAAGGTCTAGTGACCCAGCAGTCTCAGCCCACATCTGCCCAGTCTGCTCAAAGGACTGCCACTCTCGCATCGGCCTGCACAGTCACAGCAGGAGATGCATCACCAACAGTGACCCAATCTAAATGTGCAGCCATCATCTTTCGAGATGGAGTGAGGCCAGAGATATGAAGTATTGCACCACATTTCACAAATAATAAGAATACAGTTTTGACTTGTATCTAATCTAGAAGTGCAGAGCTCTGATCTTTGAACACTTAAGAGTCTCAGTGTGAGTAGTTTTACTGTAGACAGGAAACAGCAGACGTGATCGCGCTCACAACTTTACAGCCTGTTTTACGCAGACATTTCCCGCTGCAGTTTTTGCGATCAGAGATTTTAAGTCTGATAAGTTTCTCCTCACGTCTGTGGTCTGCGCATTTTGTCGCACGTTTAAAAATCTTTTAAGACCGAAAAATCCTCTAGTGTGTAGCAGCCTTTACTTAAACATGTATGAATGAAACACAACTCAGGTCTGTTTTTGAGGAGGCAACAGCATCATGGCTTAAAGCTCACAAGAGTCAATTTTGCATAATACAGGACATTTAAGTATGGAGTAAAACGCTGTAAATGAAACTTACTGCATATTTCTACATACAAGAATGGTGAGAATTACAGTGAAACTGGGACTGTTTTGATCATTTGCCCATTAAAAGCACCAAACACACAAACAATTAGCTGATGGAGTTGATTATCTTGTTTCACAGTAATTACGGAGTATTTAGATGCAAAGAGGTGCTAATTAAACTGAATGAAATGAGCACAGATGCTACAAAACTACATAACAATTAAGTCTAGCCAGGAGTCCCACACAGAAAAACTTGAGATATACTTATTCTTTACATTGACTTTCTATAAGTTTGACACTGAAAATCCAAGCGAGGCCAGAGGGGACATCATCTGTGGGAGGATCTGAGGCACAGTGATCCTATAGGCTGCAGCATATATTTCCACTAACACATTTTTACAGAATGTAGGAGTCATGCAAGACGACTTTACAAGCATAACATGTTCAACTTTTGAGGCCAGCAGGGTTCACAGAAAAGTTGTCTTTTTTAGGTGTTTTTTTCTGTCATGTGACTTTGTGTTGTGGTGGAGAGAAACGTTAAAGGTGCTGTAATAACAAAACGGGCTATAGTGAGCGCGTAGTGATGTTATAAAGCTATTACCTCCTCAGATGGATGAAGTGGAGCTGTGTTTTGTTTCATTCACACTTTTGAGCCTTTATTATTAGTATCTCTACATTTCCAAAGCTCAAAATGCTTTGTCCCACCTTGTGATGTCATGTAGTGGTCGTTTTCATGTTACAGCTTTTACCTTTAGTTCAGTAGAGAATGGGAAATCTAGGGCTGAAATTATCCCAGTGATTTTGGTGTAAACACAGAGTGGGCCACTGCCTGTATCCCCACGACATCACAAGGTGGAACGGAGTGTTTTACCTCTGAGAGAAGAACTGTGAAGTGTGAAGTGTGTGAATGGAATAAGACACAACTCCAGGTATGTTTTTGATGTCATCTGGGCCTTTAAAGTGACTGAAAGGATCTATTTCATTTCTTCATTTATACAGAGAAGCCCAATGTGAATACCAACAACAGAAGCGACACAATGCTTGATGACACGTGATGGCCAGATCAAGAAAAATACTACGTAGACAGCGCAGTGCCTCCAGTTAGCTTCCACTTTCAGGAGTTGCAAAAAAACAGTAGTAACATTTAAGTGAGGGTTGGACTGTTAGGAGTTATTTTTTCTTATAATAAAATCTGGCTATAGCAGGAAAGGAGATGATTAGTTTTTCCAGGTGCAAATGAGCTCACGGAAAGAAGTGGATGAAAAAGTTCCTGCACAAAACACAAGTGACTTCCCCTTCAGAGCCCTTTCACAACATGATCATTATCCTGTTAATGAAACCACTGCACATCGCATCAGGTTTGTCATATTGTTGTGTACAGTTCTGTATCCTGATTGTGCATATTTATGGACAGTTGTCATGTGGGGGCATAACAGAGGCACTGTACAGAATCACACAGCATCATCATACGGACCTGCGCCGTCACATAACCATAAAGAGGGTTTGAATAGGAACCTAAATAGATCACTAAATGACTCAAACATGCATGGATCACATATAAAACTTCTACAGGCACGTTTCTGATGAGGAAACAGCATTATAACATGGTAAAAAGGTAAGAAATTCAACAAAATGAAATAAATCTGCATTATTTTCATAGACTTTCACAGGAGGACATGCTACAGCTCTGCTTCTAATCCACACGCCTCTGTTATGTAACTTTGCCTTTTTTCCACTGTTCTTTTGTCTCTGTGGTTTGTACCAGTGCAACAGGGCTGAAATGATCCAAATGAGCCTAGTGAAAATGTATAGGGTTTAAAAACACAGTGGAGCATTTCCTTTATTCCCACATGACATCACAAGGTGGAACAGACTGTTTTCTGTTTGAGAGAAGAACTAGATGTGTATAACGTGTGTGAATGACACAAAACAAAACTCCAGGCATGTCAGTTTTGTCTGTAATATTTCCATAGGCTTGTTACAAAGACGTGTCACTGGCCTCATTCAAATCCACACGGGTTTGTTATGTCACGTTGCCTTTTTCCTCTGTTCTTTTGTCTTTCTGCTGTCCGTTTTTGTGCCGGCGTGACACACACACAGAGGGCATACTCATGAGCAGAACCACTGGAGATATGCCAACATTTCCGAGCTGCAGCGTTCCGGAGGGGCCGGGTTTGACACGGGTGAGCCAGCTGCTATTAGTCAGGCTGGATTTCGGCGTTGACACCTGGCGCCCTCTGATTCTCCATCACAAACACAAGCTCACTCTGAAGTGACAGCTCTACCCGCGGTGCCCCTTCCTGACACGCACAGGGCATCACGCCGTGGCATCAACCTGCCTCCTGCCCCACTGCCAAAGCACGGGGGATTTCAGGTGTCAGAGTGTGCTGATGCCACACTCACATTTCCTCAGTGTTTGCAATGTATTTTACAATGAAATATCCAAAAGGTAAAGCCACAAATGCAGATCCTGATATATTCTATTGGTGACTCGCCCCAGCAACAAAAGAAATCAACAACATTACTTTTTGTTAAAGGTTTTATATTGTGCAAAATGGATTCTTGTAATAATTTTTTATTTCATTCACATGTTTGAGTGATCCTGGTTAATTAGTCTGTTTACATCTCCAACGCTCAAAATGCACTGTTCTACCTTGTGATGTCATGAAGCAGTAGTTAACAGCTCACGTTTAACTTCTGTTTAGTAGAGACTGGAAATTAGAAACAAAACTTGAGTCTTTTGTCTTCTGCCCTTTCCAATGACAACAATCACATCTCTGGGGTTGGATAATACCACGACTTTCTGAAGCTATTGTGAAAATAAAATAAAAATTGATTTATTTATACTGACAGAGAACTTTGTGCCAGTTTTGATTCAGGTGGACCCAACTACAGAGATACTAACCCTTAAACCTGGTCTACAAACCTGCAGTGTGAAACTTTTCTATCAGATTCTGCAATGGAATCCTGAGCTGTCCCCGAAACTCCATTTTAAATCAGAGATTCTGTTAAGTTGTCATGTGGGGGAAGGGGGGGTGAAAAAGTAATGATTTCACACTCGCAGCAAAGCCCTATCATCCCTGGTGACATTTCAGACTAAGATTGTTTTTGTAAGTCCTGATTTAATGAGTATTGAAGCTCTTCTCGAGGTGGATTCAAGGAGGCCTCGGTAACACCGTCCGGGCTCAGCTGTGAGACGCTGCAGGTTCACTGACAACAGCCGCACGCCCCATCAAACCCGGGCTCACTACTTTTTGGAAGGCAACACCAAATCTCATTTAGCACATTAGCCAAAGCAAAGTCTAGAATAATCTTTGTGACAGGCAGAAGTGAAGCAAACCGAACCACTCAAGCCAATGCAGGCACAAAGTCTGGAGGAAAGATGAAGTCTGCAGCCGTAACAAAAGAAATACAAATATATATTATAGGTGTGGTTAAAGAAGACGTATTGTGCTTGAGCCTGCTATACGGTGATAATATACGACACTCGTGGATCTTTATGTTATAATGTGCAGGGTTTTAATCACAATATTCATCTAAAATGACTTACTAAAAGAAATTAGACCTCTGACTTCCTCGTTAGAAAACTGTGGTGCCCAATGGAAGCTGACGTCACCATAAAGAGAAGGCAACTCCTGTGGATCCCTGCAGATCATGTTAGCGAGTACCAACAATGCCGAATCCTGCAAGTATCACAGATTAAGGAAAGAGAACAAAGTAAGTACACAGCAGTGTGCGTATGACGACGGATCGGCAGTATGGTGTCTGAAAATAAATGAGTAAAGACTTCGCAAACATAAATCACTCCATAAACAACTTTGGAAGGGAAAATGAGAAGGGAGAACAGCTATAACAGGTTTAAACCCTCTGAAAAGTCATTTTTGCACAATAGGTCTGCTTCACGACAGGGCAAACAGTCATGAGCTTTCGCCGACAAACCCGAAGGTTTCTAGTTCGATCCCAGCTCCCATCATATTACCCTCGTGTCCATGAGCCAGACACATTCATCCACCCTGCTTTTGAATGCGGCGTGTGATTCAGCGGTTGTTTTTTGAGTGGATCAGATGAAGCAGATTTAAAGCCTCACCAGACTGTGGCAGTTGTGGCTGTATAGCTTAATGAATAATGACAGTTTGAGATGCTTGTCAAGGCTGGAGAAGAAAAATACAACAGCAGCAAATGGATTCAGAAACGAAAATGTCAACTTAAGACGCACTTGAAAACCTTATTGTGTGGAGCTATAGATTTGTGCTTTTGAGACAGACACGGCGGCATTAAAGGTGCACTGTGATGAGATGTTATTGCTTTGTTTGCTTCATAGTGTATTAAACCTTTCTATGTTCATGGAGCCCAAACGGACCAAAATACAGGTCAAGAGTAAAGAGGAGATCCCACTCACTGTCAGAATGCCTGTTTCTCTAGGTATTTTTGAGTAATAAAAACACCTGGAATTGAATAAATGTCAGGTAGATGTGTTTAATGGCATATTGTGGAACATTCTAAGCATATCCATAGAAATAAGACAGTGACGGACCCTCAACCAATAAAGTTTTAAGATGTGTTCTCGATCTGAACACTGTGAAATCCTTCTCTGCACATACACGTATAAAAATATCTCAACTGAAACCAATGCAAAATAGCGTCTGGCTTGGCTAACGAAGTATGACTCCGTCTCCATATAAAAGGGGGTTTGGAGAGTCCGGGGCATCTGTATTGTTAAATATTGATGGATGATTTTTACACTGGAACTTCACTTTATGAGGTACCGCTTGCCTCCAGCTCACGCTTTTTGAAGTGAAAAACCTGAGATGATTTCCAATTCCCAATGTGCAGTTTGAAAGTGGGGCCTATAGTTCACTGAAATCCTTTATGAGTAATAGTGTGGATATTATGCGCCCCTAAGACCCACAGAAACTAATAGGATAAGAATGTGAATAAGCGAGTCTAGAACAAACCACTTATACTACTTTTATAGCTTCATCTTAAGCACTGAAAAGGCTTGGTTTGCCTTGAGGGGGCCCATTTCAGAGTTTCTTAATTGAAAAAAAAAAAAAAAAAAAGGTCGAATGCTGAACGCAGTAGTCACGTGGTAAGACTATGACGGGTAAGATGTACAGTAATGATTAGTTTGCTTGTGTTTCTATTGCCTCAGTGACATGTTTTTGTGCTATTCGGTTGCGGGCAAATCCACATAAAGGACAAACAAAAAAACAATAATATTAAAAATGATATAGTTATTATTAGTAGTATTTCTAAGTAACTAAATGGGTACATCATCAGAAATGGCTTAACTTTTATTTCTGTATTTCTGGGTTCCAGATCATCAGAACGTCCTATTCGTCCATAATATTTCATACAGTTGGCGGCAGCTAAACTTATTATGGTTAAACTGCTGCTTTTTGTTGTAATATCACGAGTTCTTGGGTCTAGTGACTAAAAGAAATGATCAGGTTGAACATTTGTGAATGCACATTTTGGATCATTCATGACAAAGTACAATGTAATCACCCTTTGCCCTCAGTCTGAAATAGGACATCATCTCATTAGAATCTGAAAATCACCAACAGAAGCTCTACGTCCCTTTTGCTTTGTGTGGAATGTTACACAGTAAAGCATTAAACATATCTGTCACACTCGACTGTATTTTTTTACTGCTCAAAAACACCCTAAATAACGTGTATTGTCACTGTGAGCAGAGTCGCCTCCACAGACCTGACCTGTAACTTGCTCTGGTTTGGTGACTGTTTAATGCAACACTACGAAACATTCCAAACAAAGCAATAACATCTCCATGGAGACAAAGCAGGTGGCAGAGACCTCACCTGACTTCATTTATTTGAGAGAAAAAAAGAAACATAGACAGAAACAGCTAAACCATTGTAAACTCATATAGTTAATGTGCTCCTAATAACACAATAAAAATAAAAATACTTATAAAGGTGCTGTGAGTTTGCATGTTTCTCCAGTCTCGTCCATCAACCCAAAACTTCCAAACTATAAAGTCCTCCAGCTCAGGTTCTAGTCCTGACCCAGATCCTGAGGTGAGTTCCTGGAGCTCCAGACAGGATGGGTCAAATGCAGAGGACGGGGACAATAAAGTGCACCTTACCTCATCACACATTAAAATTCATAGAAAGACCGAAGCATTTCTCAGGGCAAAAGTGTGAGGTTTCAGTGATCCTTGCTATATTTGACATGATGCGAGCAGGCAGCCTGCAGACATCACACGCCTTTCTTCTCAAAATCCTCTTTCAGTTTGTCTGTAGTTTGTGAGAAAATAGCCTTCAATCAATACGCTATATACTTGACTGCAGCGGAGAAAAGTATTACCCTGGTTGGATCCATCTGAAAGCTTCAGTCCCACCTAAGTCAATGGAAAACAGGGGTTCAGCAATTTTACTGTATGGAAACTAAATTGAATGGAAAAAATTATGTAGAAATGTGCTTTGTCCTGATATGAACCAAATACACACACAGCATTCTGACAGAGCAGCCCGCGGCCATCTTGAAACTCCATTGAGCGGCTGTTTTGTCACTTGTTTTGCTTCATGCTCCACTTCAGATTTGTTTTGTTGTCAAAGATCCCTTCCTCGTCCTGAATTATTTGACACATTTGGACGAAGCGAGAACACGAAATATAGAAATACATGTTTTGAATCCTCAGTGTTGGGTCATTTACAACTGTACAATACTGTAGTACTGTAAGATTTTCAAGACATTTTGAAGACATTATTTGCAGAAATATGAATTTCAGAAATGCAATGTATCCAATCATGAGTTTTTATAAACCATTGCACAAAAAAACCTCAGAACAACGGATTCTGGATGAATATCTGACTAATAAGTTACTTTGGGACATGAGGTGGGGTTAAGACCACAGTCAGTTACAGTTTTGTACAAGAAGAATCAGTGCAATCACGTTCATTAATTGTGGGCTAGGGCTGGGCAAAAAACATATTAAATTGATCAAATTTGAAGTTCAAATGAATTTGTTTGGAAGTAAATCATTTTTTATTTCATAGAGGAAATTCCTTTGAAACCACAAGAAAAGCAACGAGTTCAAACAGTGGATCAGGGAGGCACAGACAGCGTCAACCATGACACACCTGAGACCCTCCTCCAGAGACCGGGCGACAGGAGGCGGGGTCAATCTGAGCGACCTGCAGGTGCACCAGGCCGACCACGCCTACAGGAAGTGACGACGACACGCCACCACCAACACACAGTTCTGAAGATGCAGCAGCAGCGGCCAAAACATGTCAGCAAGATAAATACACTTGAGTCTTAAAGAACCTAAGAAGTTATAGTCAGTTACAGTTATACAAGAATCACTGCAATCACATTCATTAATTATGGGCTAGGGCTGGGCAAAAAAATAATAATAAACTGATCAAATCTGAAGTTCAAATCAGTTTGTTTGGAAGTAAATAGTTTTTTTTACTATTTTTTTTTATTTCCCCATAATTTCCCCCAAAGCTGCGCAGTGCTGTCACAGACCTCCATCCATCATCCCCCATGCAGAACTGATGCTTTGAAATCAGTGGCGTCCAACTCCGGGGCTAATGTTGGGGTCTAATGTGGGTCTAATGTGGGTCTAATGTGGGTCTAATGCTGGGGTCTAATGTGGGTCTAATGTTGGGGTCTGATGTGGGTCTAATGTGGGTCTAATGTGGGTCTAATATGGGTCTAATGTGGGTCTAATGTTGGGTCTAATATGGGTCTAATGTGGGTCTAATGTTGGGTCTAATATGGGTCTAATGTGGGTCTAATGTGGGTCTAATGTGGGTCTAATGTTGGGGTCTAATGTGGGTCTAATGTGGGTCTAATGTGGGTCTAATGTGGGGTCTAATGCTGGGGTCTAATGTGGGTCTAATGTGGGGTCTAATGTGGGTCTAATGTGGGTCTAATGTGGGTCTAATGTGGGTCTAATGTGGGGTCTAATGTGGGTCTAATGTGGGTCTAATGTGGGTCTAATGTGGGTCTAATGTGGGTCTAATCTGGGTCTAATGTGGGTCTAATGTGGGTCTAATGTGGGTCTAATGTGGGTCTAATGTTGGGGTCTAATGTGGGTCTAATGTGGGTCTAATGTGGGTCTAATGTGGGTCTAATGTGGGTCTAATGTGGGTCTAATGTGGGTCTAATGTGGGTCTAATGTGGGTCTAATGTGGGGTCTAATGTGGGGTCTAATGTGGGTCTAATGTGGGTCTAATGTGGGTCTAATGTGGGTCTAATGTGGGTCTAATGTGGGTCTAATGTGGGTCTAATGTGGGTCTAATGTGGGTCTAATGTGGGTCTAATGTGGGTCTAATGTGGGTCTAATGTGGGTCTAATGTGGGTCTAATGTGGGTCTAATGTGGGTCTAATGTGGGTCTAATGTGGGTCTAATGTGGGTCTAATGTGGGTCTAATGTGGGTCTAATGTGGGTCTAATGTGGGTCTAATGTGGGTCTAATGTGGGTCTAATGTGGGTCTAATGTGGGTCTAATGTGGGTCTAATGTGGGTCTAATGTGGGTCTAATGTGGGTCTAATGTGGGTCTAATGTGGGTCTAATGTTGGGTCTAATGTGGGTCTAATGTGGGGTCTAATGTGGGTCTAATGTGGGTCTAATGTGGGTCTAATGTGGGTCTAATGTGGGTCTAATGTGGGTCTAATGTGGGGTCTAATCTGGGTCTAATGTGGGTCTAATGTGGGTCTAATGTTGGGGTCTAATGTGGGTCTAATGTGGGTCTAATGTGGGTCTAATGTGGGTCTAATGTGGGTCTAATGTTGGGGCTGCAAGTTTAATGAAATACTTTGTTTTTGTTCCATCTCCTTCATAGAACATTTCCCACTGGGATAAATCTGATCACTGAACACAGTCTTTTCAGTTTTCACATTTCCTGTTTGTAGAACATTTTAGTGGAGAGTTATTAACATTATTAACATTATTAACATTATTAACATTATTAACATTATTAACATTATTAACATTATTCACATTATTCACATTATTCACATTATTAACATTATTAACATTATTAACATTATTAACATTATTAACATTATTAACATTATTAACATTATTAACATTATTAACATTATTCACATTATTAACATTATTAATAATGTTAAGTAAAGGTTCACGCGGCTTTTGTCAATTCTACCAGTTCATTTCCTGTGTCCATAATGTCAAACAAATGTGATGTTTTCCTTTGATGCAGATGAACCAGGAGACAGCAGCAGGTTTTTATCACTGGCCTTTGCAGCAGGTTTCATCACGGCTCAGCAGAGGGTTTAGGTTTGAATCTGAGTTACAGTTTGACAGATCTGAGCCAAACTCAGGACTGACACCAGGATGAACCCCACAGGAAAAGTGAAACTGACACAGACGGAGGCAACAGCAGCAGCACGACACGAGAGCTCATGTTCTGTCTACAGGCAAGTGAGCAAAAGGACTAATGTGTGTGTGTGTGTGTGTGTGATGGTGAGCGCACACACACACACACACATGCACACACACACACACAGACAGACAGACACACTCACACACACACACACACCTCACACATCACACACAGACACACACCTCACACATACATGAACAGAGCACACACACACACACAGACACACTCACACACACACACACACCTCACACATCACACACAGACACACACCTCACACATACATGAACAGAGCACACACACACACACACACACACACACACAGACACGCACGCACTCACGCACACACACACACCCACACACAACACACACACACACACACACACACACACACCTCACACACACACACACACACACACACACACCTCACACACACACACACCTCACACACACACACACACACACACCTCACACACACACACACACACACACACACCTCCAACACACACACACACACACACACACCTCACACACACACACCTAACACACCCAACACACACACACACACACCTATCACACACACACACACACACACCTGAAACACACACACACACACACCTCACACACACACTCACACACACACACACACAGACACCCACGCACTCAATCACACACACACACTCACACACACACACACACACACACACACACACACACCTCACACACACACCTCACACACACACACACACACACACACACACCTCACACACACACACACACACACACACACACACACCTCACACACACACACACACACACACAGACACGCACGCACTCACGCACACACACACACGCACACACCTCACACACACACACACACACCTCACACACACACACACACACCTCACACACACACACACCACACACACACACACACACACACACACACACCTCACACACACCTCACACACACACACACACACACACACCTCACACACACACACACACACACACACCACACACACACACACCTCACACACACACACACACACACCTCACACACACACACACACCTCACACACACACACACACCTCACACACACACACACACACACACACACACACAGACACGCACGCACTCACGCACACACACACACGCACACACCTCACACACACACACACACACACACACCTCACACACACACACACACCTCACACACACACCTCACACACACACACACACACACACACACCTCACACACACACACACACACACCTCTCTCACACACACACACACCTCTCACACACACACACACCTCTCACACACACACACGCACACACCTCACACACACACACACACCTCACACACACACACACCTCACACACACACACACACACACACACACACCTCACACACACACACACACACACTCACACACACACACACACCTCACACACACACTCACACTCACACTCACACAGCGCTTGTGCAGCTGTTGAGAAGATGACAAAAAGTCCATATTGTGGTGAGTTAAAGGTGCATTATGTAACTTTCCTGATGGAGGGTCTGCTACGTGCTTGTCTCCACTGAGCAACAAGTTTGACTGACAGCGTTGCTAATGACCTGCTTAACGTTAACGGGTGTGACTGCGCAGAAAGAAGGCACCACATACAGACTGTATTATTCAGCACAGGGCTGTGGATCTGGACGGCAAATAATCTGTAGAATTCAACTACAAAACTGGTTTAACCCCTGAAGACCTGAGGGCAGTTTTAGTACATTTCTCCTCACCTGGATTTTTGTTCTTAATTTTGCTTTTAAAACTGCCCCTTTTACCCCTAATGAAGTGTTCTACCTCCTTTTGTTCAGTCCAACCTGTTATTTCACAATCTGCTGCTGTAGTTGTGTCATGAGGCTGTGAGAAAAGCTACAGGACCAGAAATAGAGATGGAAAAAAAAAAAAACAGAAAATAAAATTCACACTCTTTTATACAAAACACACAGCAAACATGTAGAAACAACTTTTTGGACATAAAAAATGCTTAATTTAGGGCCTGAGCTACAAAAATGCAAAATCTCAAGTCTGTAAGTAAATTAAAAATCTCCTTATTGCCCTAAAAACAAAAAAAGTGCAGTGGCTCCATGACTTTCCTGGTCCAGTCCTGGAAACAGCTCCTGTCAGGACCACGGCCAGAGCCACAGCACTTCTGCATTTCCAGGTGTTTATTACATTTGGATTTGTTCATTTTGAGTGAAATAAACCTTTAAATAAAAATAGAAAGAGATGCACAATTACACACACCAAGATGTGTCATTTTCCATGTGTGTGAGAATTAACTCCACTTAGAGCGACTTTTTCCCTCGTTATAAACACACACAGTCAGAGGAGTCGACCATCTTGACTCACTTCACTCTTTGGCAAAGTTTGGCTCCATCAAAATGGACGGAGCGCATGAGTTTGGGGAAAACAAAGTTCCTATTGGACACTCGTTTTGCTCACGTCATCACACAGCGTGAGTGTGACGTAGGATAAAGCCGCAGAAATGTACGGAAACCTCTATGTCTGCACTTTCAGAGGGGAAAAGGACGTTTCTGTCTTTTACTGTTAGAACGTTCTGCGGTTATAGAAACATATTCCTCTGTATCGTGTACGACACCGTAGGTCTTCGAGGGTTAAAGTTTCCCAGAGAATCGGTGCATTATTTACGTAAATGAACACTGAACATTTTACACAGATCAACACACTTTGCGTCATATTTTAGCGACGAAACTATTCTCTAACCCTCCATTGAAATGAATGGGATTTCCGCTCAACCACAAGGAACGTGCAGGTAATATAAAGGTTTGAACTTTCACCATAATCGAGGATGCAGTTGATTCAAAATATTGACTAAAGAAATGCCCCGTGCATTTATCATCTAAAAGGTTTGGCATCAACAAAAGCTCTCAAAATGATGAGGGTTTTGCACAAAAAGAAGCAGCATCTTCATAAGGGAAAGGGCAGATTAAATTGTACAGCTATTAAAATAACAAAAAAAAAACTCCAGCTACTTCAGTCTGTGCTTTATTTCTCCCTTTTGTTGTTTGCTGTGACGATGATCGTACAAATCTTGAATCTCAATCCACCAGAAGGAGGTTACGGGTTCAACTTCCACTCTGCTCCTTCAAACGAGCTGCTCCACAGGGACCGAATGATGGTCAAATGCAGAGGATTTTTGGAGAATTATTTGAACCTTTTGCTTTGAATCTAAAATTTAAAAAAAAGTACACAAGGTTTTTAGTCGTTTGGCTTCATCTGCTGATTCCCAGTGCCAACCGATACCAGAGCAGTGACTGGAAATATAATTGAATTCCTTAAAAATTCCCTAAAAAATATCCAAATGTGTTTAGAAACTGCAGAAAAGCTTTGTAAAAATATAAGTTTAATATGATGAGATGTTTTGTGCCAATATGGTCCAGTAAATCATCTTATTACACTGGTTTAAACACCAGAATGATATCGGCTGAACCTTTATCTCGGACGCCAATATCCAGTCACCTAAACTGTTCTGTGCCGATATCAGAAACCAGCATCTGTGCAACAATAACCACCAGAGACTGTAATATATTTGTAGTTTTCAATGTGCAGTTGAACAAAATACATGATTACAAAACACATGTGATATTCCTTATAGTTTTAATCTGTTTATCCGTTTTTATACGCCCGTATAAAAAGACGGGACGTATTATGGTATGGCGCTGTCCGTCCGTCCGTCTGTCCGTCCATCCGTCCGTCTGTCCGTCCGTCTGTCCGTCCATCCGTCCGTCCGTCTGTCCGTCCGTCTGTGGACACTTCAAAGCTTTGTAGTGTCTTTAAGTTCTGTTGCTGCGATCTGATTGGTGGAATTCCGATTCTAGAATGTGATGATGTCATACTCATACTCCTACTGCAAGAGCCAGATTTCCCTATTGATTATCCGTCCGTCTGTCTGTCCGTCTGTCCGTCTGTCCGTCTGTCTGTGGACAATTTCTTGTCCGCGCTCTAACTCGACAACCGTCTCACGTAGGAATGTCAAACTTCCAAACTGCACCAACAATTCATCTTTAACTAGGTTTGACTAATTCTAACTTAATTCTATATACAATAATTCAAAGTACGGGCGTATTTTGCCCCGCTGGAGGAGCTCTTGTTATTGTTGTGATTGTTTTTGCCGTGGCACTTTGAGACCTTAACTTCAGCTGTAAAGTGGATTATGAATAAATAAATATAAAATGCATGATTATTATTTGCATTTTTGTTTGAACTGTGTTAAAAAAAGGAGGGCATGTCATTTTCTCACTGTGACCCTGCACCATTTCAGCTAATTACAAAAGAGCAAAATCAATGTCCAATTACGGTCCACAACACGAGCTGCCAAAGGTCGTGTGAGAGTAAAAGATCCGCTGCTTATGTCGTTCTCTATATTTATGGAATCAAAGTCAACAGCTACTTCACCCTAAGCGAAGTGTTTCACTGCACACAAATCAATACCCTGTAATATCTTTGCTTCCTCTCGTCAAAAACCTTGAAGGCGGATTTTTATAACCAGCCTCTTATTATGACTCAGAATCAGTCAATACAGTCATTATAAAGCCCCCTGCACAGAGACACATCAGCACTGTTCAAATGAGACCAAGTTAGAAAAGAATAATGCATTTTAATTCCGCTTTTTCATTCCACCCTTCAAATTTCAGAATTTGAAAATATAATAATTACTGCCAGATTTAATTGTGAATCTCAAATAGTTCATAACAAATGCCCACATACTTGGATTTTAAAGTATTATCTGGGATGTGAATAATGTGAATAGTGAAAGTAAAAAAGGAAAAATATTAACCAAAAAATCCACATAATTGACAGACTTTCACACACTAAGAAACTTCTTGTCAGGTTCTTTCATTTATATTTCATTTTCAAGACTTATTTTTGAAAGTCATGGGTCCGTCAGACGCTTGGATTCATGGAGACTGCTTATCTGGAATGTTCCATACGACACTAAAAGTATATATATATATATATATATATATATATATATATATATATATATATATATATATATATATATATATATATATATATATATATATATATATATATATATATATATATATATATATATATATATATATATATATATATATATATATATATATATATATATATATATATATATATATGTGTGCATGGAGACAAGAAGGTGACACCTCTAGGCCAAGTTACAGGTCAAATCTATGGAAAGGGGGTTCATACTACATTAAGAATCATGTTATCAAGGAATCTTTGAAAAGACTTTAGACTTTTATTGTCCCCAAGTGGAACCTAATTAAAAAATGTTGGTCCTATATCACATAAACGTGACTTTTGTGAGCTGTAAGCCATGTTAGAATGTTATTATCACATCAAAAACAGACCTGGAATTGTGTTTTGTTTGATTCATGTTTGAATAATCCTGGATTTGTCTCCAAAGACTGAAATGTTATGTTCCACATTGTGATGTCATGAAGTGGTAGTTTTTTGTGTCCCATTGAGATCACTAATCTCTTTTTCAAGGGAGTCCTGCCCTGCACACTCCACTTTCATACGAGGCAATGTGGGTGAAGTGTCTTGCCTAAGGACACAGTGTTTTGCCTCTGGCGCCCCCCTGTGGCCCCTGGGATCCCCAGTGTCTCCATCCAAGTCCTGCCCAGGCCCTGCTGAGCTCCAGGCTTTGACCAGCTGCTATGGCCACTTTTATGGACAGTTTGTGTGTGGCCAGTTTTAAGTAGACACTGGCTCTAGTCAAAGTGTAGAGTTTAAAAACACAGTGGAGCATTATTTTGTATTATTGCAGAGTGTTTTCAGTTTGAGAAAAGAACACAGCCTAAATGTGTCGGTTTGTGCTTTAAACTCCAGTGTGTCACTGTTTGTGATGAGGAAACATTATAGCACAGATCAGAAAAGAGCGAACATGAGCCTTTTAAAGCCCCAAACTCCTCCATGAAGAAAAGTCCTGTCAGAAGTAGAAATACAGAAAATGCAAACGCTAAGGTGTCTACAGAGGTACAAAATGCTTGGTTTGCGTTGCCATCTTCAACCAAAGACGTGTTGGGGCCGTTTTCCTTCAGCACTTTACAGTAAGACGCTGGGTGGGCGGGAGGCAAATCTGTTTAACTGCTGGAGATTGTCAGAAATGTGTAAAACCTGAGGAAAAGTGGTCACAGGGGTTTTTAAGCATCGAATAAAGTGGCTCATGACAGGAAAAGAAATGGAAGAGAAAAACAGGTTTTTCAGCTGACAGAGGTAAACCCTGTGATGGTGCATTTAAGATGAAGGGAAGAGGGAAAGTGGTGGAGAGGAGGAGAGGAGGAGAGGAGGAGAGAGGAGGAGAGAGGAGAGAGGAGGAGAGAGGAGAGAGGAGGAGAGGAGGAGAGAGGAGGAGAGGAGGAGAGAAGAGGAGAGAGGAGGAGAGAAGAGGAGAGGAGGAGAGGAGAAGAGAGGAGGAGAGAGGAGAGAGGAGGAGAGAGGAGGAGAGGAGGAGGAGGAGAGAGGAGGAGAGGAGGAGCGAAGAAGAGAGAGGAGGAGAGGAGGAGAGAAGGAGAGAGGAGGAGAGGAGACAGGGAGTGAAGGGAAGAGGGAAAGTGGACCCCAGCAGGTGGAGAGAAGAGGAGAGGAGGAGAGAAGAGGAGAGGAGGAGAGAGGAGGAAAGAGGAGAGAAGTGGAGCGGTGAGAGATGGGGAAGAGGAGAGAGTAGAGGAGAAGTGAGAGGGAGAGAGAGAAGGAGAGAAGGAGTGGAGGGGTGAGAGACAGAGGAGAGGACAGGAGAGGAGGAGGCAGTGGAGATGTGGGGAAGAGGGAAAGTGGGCCACAGCAGGTGGAGAAGAGAGGACGAGCGGAGGAGTGAGAGACGGGGAACAGAAGGGGGGATGGAGGATGGAGGAGAGGAGGATGGAGGAGAGGAGGATGGAGGAGAGGAGGATGGAGGAGAGGAGGGCCTGGGGGTGACACAGCAGGACACACGGCTCTAATCTCCACTCAGCTCTTCTCCCACTGAGGTTCTCCTCAAACCACCTCCAGAATCAGACCCACCACAACACGGCAATAAAACGCTTCAAAAACAGGACCGAAAAATCTACCTGGACTAATGTGCATCACTAATGAACATCAAAGACCATCCCAGAACATCCCAGAACATCACAGAACATCCCAGAACATCACAGAACATCCCAGAACATCCCAGAACATCCCAGAACATCCCAGAACATCCCAGAACATCCCAGAACATCCCAGAACATCCCAGAACATCCCAGAACATCACAGAACATCCCAGAACATCCCAGAACATCCCAGAACATCCCAGAACATCCCAGAACATCCCAGAACATCACAGAACATCCCAGAACATCCCAGAACATCCCAGAACATCACTGAACATCACTGAACATCAAAGAACATCCCAGAACATCCCAGAACATCACTGAACATCAAAGAACATCCCAGAACATCAAAGAACATCACTGAACATCACTGAACATCACTGAAGATCCCAGAACATCCCAGAACATCACTGAACATCCCAGAACATCCCAGAACATCACTGAACATCCCAGAATATCACAGAACATCCCAGAACATCCCAGAACATCAAAGAACATCACTGAACATCCCAGAACATCCCAGAACATCCTAGAACATCAAAGAACATCAAAGAACGTCCCAGAACATCCCAGAACATCCCAGAACATCCCAGAACATCAAAGAACATCCCAGAACATCACTGAACATCCCAGAACATCACTGAACATCCCAGAACATCCCAGAACATCACTGAACATCCCAGAACATCAAAGAACATCCCAGAACATCCCAGAACATCCCAGAACGTCAAAGAACATCCTAGAACATCCCAGAACATCCCAGAACATCCCAGAACGTCAAAGAACATCCTAGAACATCCCAGAACATCCCAGAACATCCCGGAACATTCCAGAACATCCCAGAACATCGCAGAACATCCCAGAACGTCAAAGAACATCACTGAATTACCACAAACATTTAAAAAAAATGTGTACGGTGGAAAGTTTGGCAGGGTTAGGTCAGGGTAGGTTAGAAATATAAAATGGATTTAAACCACACATTTCCTGGTTCTTGGCTGTTTTAGTGGTTTGATTTCCAACAAAAAGCTGGAAAAAAAAAAAGAAACCCTGTGAAAAACGAATGCAGCATGAATCATCTCACCTGCAGCAGCTCCGGTCACTTCTTTAGGGTTAAACTAAAACTCAGATTAAAGTGTAATTTCAGTAACGTGGCTTCAGACAGAGCAGTGTCTACAGTTAGCATCCCACCCCAGTGTTGAGGAAAACAGCTGCAAAGTGTGAATACTGAGGGAAGAGGCCAGTGAAACATTAAGATACTCCACAAATAAGAGTTCAGTTCTGGCGATATGAAAACTGCAACAAATTGTAAAAGAATAAAGTAAAATTTGAATAGATTCAGTTCATCTTTGGTTCACCGGCACATGAAAAGCTTTCTTACTTTTTACAGTTATTACTTTACATTTATAGATTCGATTATTGCTGTAACTATGAATATTCTCGTATAAACTGTTGCGTCTGTACTTATATTTTGACCTCACAGTGTTTATTTAACTGCCCGATGCTTCTTTTCCAACACTACAAACAACACAACAAACAACATCATGTAAAATAAAGCCACACACTTGTACATTCCTCATGTCATATTTTGTTTTTGACTATTGGGGCTTCATGTTGTGCCCCTGCATCTGCACTTTAACAAGATGTTTTATACATGTGCATTATATTCTCCTGTATAAACATAACCAACAACAAATACTTGCACTGCTGCACTGATTTTGTACATGTATTATTTACGTTTCAGCCCAGATTTGAAGCTTTAGTCTTATTAATAATAATAATAATAATGCATCAGTTTTATACAGCGCTTTTCTGGACACTCAAAGATGCTTTACAGAGCATTATTCATTCACTCCAGACCCGGTGGTGGTGCTACTATTGTAGCTACAGCCGCCCTGGGGCAGACTGACGGAAGCAAGGCTGCCAATCTGCGCCATCGGCCCCTCCGACCACCACCAACACTCACACACACCACTTTCATACGTCTTCACCATGCAGCCCCAGTACTGTGACTATAATCACTCTTATGGAATGATCCCAGTGTGTGGATCATGACAAGACTAAGAGAGATTCTCATTTCAAGCACAAAATGGAAATTAAAATAAAGATGAACTACGGTATTTTCTAATGGCGGCAGATATACAACATGATATACATAAAAAGACTAAATCCAGGTGTGTGCAGAATTCAGGGACTGTGTGAATAAAGTTGTTAAAATGTGGTTTCTCAATAAAGCGCGGAAGGTTATTGAAATTATATAGAGAATGATGTTGCAAATCGAGCACTTTCTTTATACTTTAAAAAATCCAGCAGAAAATGACAAAAAATAATGTAAATAGTGCTTAAAATGATATATCTGCACTTTTGTGGGTAATTTTCCCAGTGGTGGCAGCGTTCTATACAACATGACATCCACAAAAAGACTCGCTAAATCCATGTTTATGTATAGTTCAGGGACAGTCTGATTTGTTTGTGCTGTAACATAAATATGTTTGCGCCCTGTGCCACATGTTACTGTCAGATACTAGTGCTAAAGTGTCTATAAAAGCCCCTGGCCTCTATAATGTCGTATACCTGGGACGTATTTGCATAATCCACAGCGAAAGTGCAAAGTGTGATAAGCGTCTAGGCGGAGGTCGTCCCCGTCAGCATTTCCGTCCCCACGGCAACATAAAAAGCCCATGAAGCTGTGATAATGGCTCACAGGACTGTTCCGGGACCGGCGCACATCACTAAAAACAAATCTGAGGTGACAAGACGAAGCAAAGTTTTGGAAAAGTCAGGATTAGCGCGAGCACTCGGAGATAAAGTGATTCTCTGGAGCGTTCGGGCTTATCAATGCAGACTTCACTTAGCAGCGGTTTAAAACGGTAAGAACTGTAATCTGTAAGAAAAGAGGAGGGAACTTTAGCCGAGCTGGTTCCCTAAAGTCATCCTGATTGACAGTTTTAATGGTGTGGAGATACAGGTTCACAAATACGACAATATTGGAAACATTGGTGGTGATTTGAGATTTTATGAAGCACAAAAATATGTTGTAAACAATATTAAAAACCCGACTTCTGAGGGGGATTTTACAGTCACAAAGAACAACACAAAATGTAAATAGACACATAAAAACAGCGTTACGATCGCTACCTGAAGCGTATTTGATTTCACATGCCGACTACAAAGCTCTGGACACATTCTGTGCTGATTATATTACAACAAATGATTTCAGAAAAACAATCTTCCACAAAAAAAAACATATTTTGCCCTAAACTGACTGACGCCGTGATCTGCTGCTGTGTGAAATCAGGAAGTGCTCCGAACATTCAGAGGACTCTGGGCCCAAGGCAGATAATGAGTCTGAATGCATCTGCACCTGACACTGCACCTGCCTCTTCACCTGCCTCTGCTATAACTCTGCACCTGCCCCTGTCTCAGTCATTGCACCTATACCAACATGTGCATGTCTCTGCACCTGACACTGCACCTGCCTCTGCACCTGCTTCTTCACCTGCCTCTGCTATAACTCTGCACCTGCCCCTGTCTCAGTCATTGCACCTATACCAACATGTGCTTGTCTCTGCACCTGCCTCTGCACCTGCTTCTGCACCTGCCTCTGCACCTGCCCCTGTCTCAGTCGTTGCACCTATACCATGTGCTTGTCTCTGCACCTGCCTCTGCACCTGCTTCTTCACCTGTCTTTGCTTTAACTCTGCACCTGTATCTTCCTCTGCCTGTGCACTTGTCTGTACACCTGTTTCTACACCTGCCTCTGTCCCTGACTTTGCACCTACTTTTTCACCTGCCTCTGCTCCACCTCTGCACCTGCCTCTTGCACCTCCACCTGTATGTGCACCTGTCTGTGCACCTGTCTGTGCACCTGCCTGTGCACCTGCCTGTGCACCTGCCTGTGCACCTGCCTTCAGGGCTGTTCGGAGCCTGCTGAGCTCAGAGGAGCTTTGGGCTCTAAACATCAAACAGCACAGGTCCCAGAGCAGCGCTGCTCAAAAACCCTTCACACTTTGAGAGAAATATGTCAAATCAGAAATATGCTAAAAATCCCTGGAAACAGAACAGTTATTTCAAAATTAATTATTATTTAAGTCATTATGGACAAGTTAAACTAAACCAGCTGGACTTATCATGTATTATTTAAGACCTACCTGCCGATTTCTGCTCGTCTCTGCTCATTAAACGCTCCAACTTTTCTGCATTCCCTTAAAATACCCGATTCTTTTCCCATTATCTTCCCCAGCTTTCAAACACATATATGTCATTCACTGTGCACTGGAATGGCGTCCCTGCACCTGCTGATCATTTTCCACACGTTTGCCTCTTGTTTGTGTTTTTGCCCTGATCATGAAAGGCTAAAGTGAATGCCCCGTACAGCGGGGAGGTCTGAATAAAACATGGGTTATGTGTGTGGGCTGCAGGGGGCAGTGTGGGGGCAGGAGGAGGGGGACAGTGTCAGAATGAGCTGCAGAGAAATGATAATGAGAACGGAGACGAGCCACTATTTTTAGAAATCCTAAAACTGAACTGACAGCCTTAGCAGCAGGAATATTACAGTTAGAACATTATATTCTCTGCATTACATCCAAGCTCGAATATGGAAATATACGATTGTTTATGTGTGTTATTTAGTTTATGAACATTGAAGTAAAATGAATGAATCACTGTATTTAGACAGCGCCTTTCAAGACACCCAAAGCAGTAAAGTGACAGAAGCGAGGCTGCCAGTCTCACTCACACACTCTTTCATAGGCAGTGTGGGTGAAGTGCCTTTCCTAAGGACACAACAGGAGTTTTTTCACTGTGTGACAGGATTTTCTCTGTTGTCTCCCAGTCTACTAACCAGACCCTGGCTTAGCTTCTCAGAAAAAGCTGGTGTGGCCACAGCTGAAGTGACAATGCAGAGGAGATTTATTTGGTGTTTATCTGGACACTGTTTTTGTGATCAAGACATTTCAGCATTTTCAGTGTGATGGTACCAGCTTGAAATACTTAGATCCATCCTACTCTGGGTCCAGCCGCTAAAGGAGAAGTATTAGAGTGACACTGCCATGCCCTTGTTTACTAGCTCACATCATTATGTGGTGTTATGTGGTGTTGTGTACCACTGGATGGGAGCCAGAACGTCTTGATTACAAAAACAGTGTTGAGGAGGGCACAGCCGAACGAGTTCATTTAAAACACTTTAAAACAGTTTGCAGTGTTAGTGTATAGTCCTCACTTCCTTTTCCAGTCTCATCATCCAGATCATTCACCACAGTGAGAGTATAAGACCAGAACAGAGTTTTGTCAACACAGTAAAGTTAATAACAGCTCGAATGCTAACCGTGGACTTTCTGATTCTTAGACCATGAAAAGGCTTTGTAATGATACACAGCCTGAAGAGCTGCTTATACGATAAATATATGAACTAAGGGAAGTCCCAACAGTACTGGATTCAGTCATGTGATCAGACCGATCCAGTTTTTGCAGCATCACCTCGCTTTACAGCAGCCGTAAATCAAAACTCCACCATGTCGCTGTGTGGGACTTTTCACTACAACAAAACAAGAGTCAAACTGCGACATGTGACTGCTGCAAACAAACAGTTTGTCCTGGAGGAACCTGCAGAGACACTTTAACACGACTGATTTGATTCATCACTTACAAAAGAATCATCTGGACGAGTTTGAGATTTACAAGTGTCAGCGGCAAAGCCACAGCAGCAAACACTGGAGGAGGCGTTTCAAAGAAGAGAAAAACTCCATCGAAATGGCGACAAGTCCATGACCTGCCTCAGAGGGCAGGTTTGTTACAGTTAAAAAGTGAAACAGTGTTTGAGGTTTCAAAGGTGTAATAAAACACAAGTAATCCTTTCAGTCTGTGTATGGTTCCTTCCATTCCTTAGGGTTGAATTAGTATCAGTTCAGTATTGGAAAGAGCACTTCTTAAAGAATGGGCTCAGAAGCCAAAAAATTTTTATGTCTAATATGCACTGACCAAGACTCATTTTGCTCAGATATTTATTTATTTTATTTATTTATTTATTTATAAGGGACAGTGCATATTAATGAACACATGAGACATATGTAAATATGCCAGATTTTAGCTGCAGGCTAGTTTCCATCTGTAGTCCCTGGACAGGTTGTTCGTACCTTTAAGGCCACACGTAACATAACATAAAGTGCAATAAAAAACAAACAAAATACAAATAAATACACACAGAGCAAAACAGAAGCCAAGTCAAAAACATAAACTCAGAAGGGTTTCAACAATATTATAGATTTTATATAAAGTGCAATGAATAAAATGCGCATATTGATACATTTATCCTAAAGTGCAGTGTGTATTGCACGAGTTCTAAAGTGCAAAATATGTGGGGAAAAAATCTAGTAGAGGCACTTTAAAAGATTCTGCTCCAGCAGGACTCAGTGATATGACTGATTATACTGACTGATCACATGTACAGTGTTGATTTTATTTTGCTTCACTAAAACATACATTAAAAATTGCTTTTAAAGTTAAAGATGCATTGTGTACCTTTTCTGATGGAGGGTCCGCCACCTGCTTTTCTCCATGTTATTGTTTTGGCTGGAATGGCATTTTTATCATCATGGAGCCCAAAATAGGCCAAGTTACAGGTCAGATCTGTGGAGAGGCGACCCGGCTCACAGCCAGAATAGGTATTTTTGAGCAATAAAGCCACCTGTAATTTAGGAAATGTAGAGTAGATCTGTTTAATGTCACACTGTGGAACATTCCAAGCAGAGCAGACATATCTGTAGAAACAAGAAGGCGACTGACCCACTCCAGAAAAGTTACACAGTGCATCTTTAATGCCCTGAAGATAACAATGCAGAGTTGCAGACTTTGAGATGCTCTTTAAAGTCTCTTGTTTGAGTCTTTTTAATTGGCAGGTCCACAAACAGCCTGTCAGGGAAAGTGTGCGGTCTGGAGTTCAGACTCAGGAATAACTTATTATTGGATGAGTAAAATCAACCCCTCGAGAAGTGCTGAATAAAATTGTGTTCTTGCATAATAAATCAAAACAAAATCGTTATTTGGTTCAGAGTCAGGCTCGTCAGCTGTTCTAATATATGTGGCTGCTGCATGTTTACCAGCAGCAGATGGAGCAGAGACGCCAAAGAGCTATAGGCCGATTTTACATTCAGGAACACAAAATAACACAGCTCTCCAACAGCACGTCTCAGTTACTTCATTTACATAGTGTGGCATAATAATTAAAATTGTTGTTTCATCCCTGTTACGGCTGGGAATTTAGGCTCGCTATTCATATCATACTCCAACTGACCCTTATGTCACAGATAATACTCCCTACAACTGTACAACACACCTTATGTCACAGATAATACTCCCTACAACTGTACAACTCACCTTATGTCACAGATAATACTCCCTACAACTGTACAACTCACCTTATCTCACAGATAATACTCCCTACAACTGTACAACTCACCTTATGTCACAGATAATACTCCCTACAACTGTACAACTCACCTCATGTAAGATAACCCTATTCCCTGTCAATCATAGATATAGTTACATTGCTATATTACTATATATTTTGTATTTTTATTTGTACATATACATTTATTTATTTATGCCTTATTTGAAATGTTATTTTTGCGACATGTTGGATTTGTTATTACCATTTATATTTTTGCTGTTATTATTATATATTGTAACGTGTGAGCTACTGTCTCCAAATCATTTCTTTTGTGGCTCAATAAAGTTTGTCTAAGTGTAAGTCTAAGATACGATACAATAATAATAATATGATACGATACATACAATAATCTGCAATATACAACTATTTTTAAGAACCAGATACATTTAACAACACTATTTCTTTGTTAAACCACTATCTGCACAAACTGAATGTGAAATACACATATTTTATTCATCGAAACAGTGCATATGTGAAATGCAGCCCACAAACCCGTCTCTGTTCTCTAAACAAGTAACAAAAGAGTCACAAATCAGTGTAGTCCTCAATATACCATTACAGCGGCCCATAATATCAATACTGTATCACAATATATCAGTGCTGATACTTGGCAGTGACATCGTGCTGGTGGTGTCCTGCATTTATCTCTAATGGTGTAAGGTTTAGGAGTTGCCATGGCCACACAAACCACACAAGACAAAATGGGTTTAAAAGCACATTTTCAGGAGAGTGTTGTAGTTCCAGCAATGTCAGCTCTTTCTGGTCAGACTGTGTTAAAATAAAGCTCAGATTAAAGTCCAACTGGAGTAACAGCGCTTCAGACAGAGCAGTGCTTCGTGTTAGCATCACACCCCTGGGGAATATTGAAGTAATCCACTGCAAAGTATCAACTTCAGCAGAAGCTCAATCCTTCAGATCACCTTTATTAGGCCCGAGCCCCGACAGGGCGTAGGGCCTATTGCTTTAGCAAAGCCCAGGCATCATCTCGATCACTCTCTCCGTGAACAGCAGTATCCTAGCAACCCATGCCGAAGGCCTGGTATTCTGCATAAAATATATGTTGCATGTGTGGGTATAAAAAAGTGGCGCGACAGCGCCACCTGCAAAAGTCAAAATACATTGCGCCTATGGGAGACGTCCCGACGTAAACTTTGCCATACAGTCACGAAATTCACTACAGACATTCCTCATGTGAAGACAGAAAAAAAATATATTATTATGGCCACGCCCCCTGACAAACCAGAAGGCGGCCATCTTGAATTGAAATAAAAAACATGCAGAGTCAGCATTTTCGCTCACGTCACATTTGAACGAACTCCTCTGAAGGCGCTTCACCCACGGGGGTGAAAATCAGCGCACATCAACTACAGAAGTCGGGCATCAAACGATAGCTGAATTTTTTTGATAACTGTCACGGTTTACATGCAGCAAAGCTGCAAATTTTGTTCAGATTTTTGGAAATTTTCCAATTTCTAAATTTGCTCCCGTTCGGCCATACAAAGTCCGATTGAGCTCAAATTTGAATCACTTGTAAAACTTTCGTGCCAAAGCCGACTAATTGTGACACGAGCAAAAATTGTGTCATAGCTCCCCCTGCAGGACACAACAAAATTTTGCATGGACAGTCAAAATTTTAGTTTTTCTAAAATGTACCAAATTTGGCCCAAAATTACTTTGGGTCATCTCAATCAAAAAAGCCAATGTAAACCATATGGTACTTTTAACCGTGTTGCCATGGTGATGCACAAAAGCTCCAATGTTATCCTAATGGGAGAGATCTGATAAATTCCCATTCATGAAAAATATTTTACTTTCACAGAATATTCTCAAATTTGGCTCAATTACTCTTCATGTCATCCCGATCAAAAAAGTCAATGACAACTGTATGGTATATTTCACTGGGTTGCCGTGGCAATGCGCCAAATCCTCCATGTTAACCTAATGGGAAAATTTCTACAATTTCTTACATTTCAAAGTGATATAACGGCTTAATAGTTTTATTGAAGAACGTGAAATTTGGCACAGTGGTTCTTCAAGTCAGCCCGAACAAAAAAGTCTGGGGGCCAAAGTTGTATTTTGCACGGTGTTGCCATGGCGATGTCCCAAACTGCCCATATTCCTCAATCTTAGCACATCAGCATCTCCAGTGTGTGTGAAATTTATGTGTTTAGTGACAAGTTCAGCCCAAAGCCACAAACACACAGAGACAAGAGGCTCATCAGTGGCACCCGGGGGAGCGTCAGCGGCACCCGGGGGAGCGTCAGCGGCACCCGGGGGAGCGTCGGGTCGGCCGAGTGCGACGCCCGGCCCGTGAGGGCCGTTCGATGCCGCTTGCGGCTTTAATTTGCATATTACATTTCCGTAGCTAAGGTATCATTATCTACAATTTCACAGGATTGTAGAAAATATATGAAAAGCATTAGAGACTCGATGGGCTTTGAACAGTGAAGTGGCGTTCCCGATAATGGCTTATATTTAATTTAAAGTGAAATGGTTTTTACTTTGACAAAAACCAGCGGTGAGCGCTGCACACGGCACCTCTCTGCCTCTTACATGGGTCACTGGGCATAAATACTGCTGGATTTATGTGGTTTGCTGGAGCTTACCCATGTGAGAAACAACTAGAAGAATAACATTGTGCTCCCTTACAAAAGCAATTTAGCCCTGGCATGTAAAATGTATCGCGTAAACAAACCGGCTTATTCAATTACCGAGAGTGCAACACAATGGAAAGATCATTTAAGGAAGCTGTTGTGTTTTGTTCACCCCAAATAACTTCTGCTCTGGGATTCACTGACCTAATGTGTTTTTTTGCCATTAAATTGGTCTTACACTAGTACAGATGTGTTGTATAAGGAGCTCTTGATATAAAAATAAGTCTGCTGTGTGCTGTCTGTGGCTAATTAGGAAGGGTTTTATTGTCCCATAATCATAAAGTGTGTGTTAGCATGCTAGCCAGTGGTGGGTGAAGTACTCAGTGTTGTTACAGATAGAGGAGCAAAAAAATACTCAAGTAAAATAATCACAAGACAAAATTGTGAAACTTTTCTGTTGGAGAGTACGGCCATTATTTCATCTTTTATTATTATTATTATTATTATTATTATTATTATTATTTTTACGTTGATGTCATTGCTTTGCTTGGTAAATTCCACAGTATGGCATTAAAAGTCTGTTTCATTAGAGGTGATGTTATGGTTCAGAAATACCTTTAAGCAGATGCATTCTCGAAGGGACCTGCACCTTGGCCTGCTTGTTTCCATGGAGATAGATAAGTTTAATGCCTTACTGTGAAACATTCCAGGCTGAAGAGTTCATGAAGAACATCTACATGGAGACGAGCATGAGGTGTATTTGAGACCAGGCGGCAATTTAGGACAGGAGATTAATTCTTTCCTCACAAAAACTGGGAAAATATGGGCTCAAATTCGTCTAACCAGTGTGACTGTAATTTAGGCGACTTTCTATACAGACGTAGGCGAGTTAATTTGAAATGTTACAACAAAATATCTACGGGGCAGGAGTTTCACCACATTTACAAGCGACTCCTGAATTACAGAAAGTCATTAAAACCCTCCCGTAACATGCTGACATTTCTTCAGCTCGTTAAAACAAATGACAGAAGCAGCGAGTGTGGAGCAGCAGAGCGAGAACGTTCATCCACCACAACAGGGAGTGAGCTGGTTTTTTTCAGCGCTTATAGTTTATGCAAATTATCCATGTGGTTTTAAGTTTTGTTTCTGTAGAGACGACGCGAGCATCAGTCCTGCGTCCTGTTCAGACACGAACCAGCGGTTTATTCATCCAAATATACACCTGCACCTGGTGTTTAAATGGGACCCCACAGTTAACTGAAAACTGGCTCTTATTTGGTATTTTACAGTTTAAACTCATCATGGTGAATAGGCAGAATGCACAGGATGCATGAAGACAAGTGAGGAAGAACTTTGGACCACTGCAAACCCATTAAAATAAACTAGTTCTGTTATTTGCATAAAAAAAAAAGTTAAAATCAGAAAAAGCATCTTTAACTGGTCTGGCAAAGGCGGAATATGTTCTCTAGCAGTTCATAAACTAGAAGATGAATGTAAAAAAAGGAAAAGTGCTTGGCCTGGTTGGGGACAGTGGACGTCATGGTTTATGTAATTTATTCTGACAAAGCTTCACACCCTCTGGATCCACACAGCTTTGAGCTCAAAATATCTGTGGGCCGAGAACCAGAGGGGACGGATCCCGCAGTGTGACGGTTCAGACTAAAGACGACAGACTGAGCTCCACAAATATGACAGAATCTTTAAAATCAGGGAACTGCGCCCCGAGCAAGATTCCACCTGTTTTCGATCTATTGTGGATGCAGTGTGTGAAGTAAGGTTTCAAAGGTGAACGTCTGGAGACTGGTTTTGCAATCTGCCAAGTTACAGGTCAGATCTGTGGATAGGCGACCCCGCTCCCAGTAAGAATACATGTTTTTCAATCTATATTTGTGCAATGCAAAGATAAAGCCCTACTGTGGAACATTCTGCCCCGAAACTGAACCCTTAGCTATAGTAATCTAAGACTCCTATGGAAAGTGTTATAATTTGGACATTTTAAATCACAATATTCACCGAAAATGACTTAAAAGAAACAAGGCCGCTGATTTCAGAGTTAGAAAAACTCGGTGCCCAACGGGAGCGTGAACATCATCACAAGTTAGCAGCTGTTTCGCTGGAGAGCTGCACGTTACACTACAGAAAAGCAGATTTATTTTTTGTTTGTCTGTACCAAAATGACTATACGACGCTGCTGAATCCTGAGTGTATCACAGACTTAGAAAATAAACCGGAATACGTTTGTATACAGAGCGGTGGTGGTGAAAATTGGAGTTGATCCTCAAAATGGGATCTTGAAAATAAACCAATAAACCATTAAAGATGATCAAACATGTACAGATCACTACAAATAAAACTGTGGGTGAAAACATGGTGAAACTCCAAACAAAAGATGAAAAGATCTGAAAAGTTGATTTTGCATTATAGGTCGTCGTATTTTCCCAAATGGCCTGGTTTCTTTTGACAGAAAACACCAAACAAGAAAGTGTCTTCAGAACCATATCCTGCTAAATGTAAATCTCCACTCTGAAACGGGAGATTTCTGCAACTCAAATAGCGTTAGCTCAATCCGGGTTTCTCCAATCCAAAACTGCGGGGTGTGAATGCCAGGCTCTTAAACAAAGGAGTGAAGTAGAGAGAGAAGAGAGAAGAGGAGAGGAAGAGGAAGAGAGAGGGAGAGACTGAAGGACAGGCTGACCTTTGCTGGACAAGGCTGCTATCAGTGAGGATTTTAAAGTGTGTAAAGACGATGAGACGTAGCACAGAAAGGTGTTAAACGGAATCAACAAACCACTCAACCTGCACCAGAAGCATCCAGGTTCAACACAAATATTGATTCCGAGTCGCCTATAGAAGTGGAACGGCTCAGGATGCACCTATCGAGGTCTGTCAGTCCTGATACCTACATCCATACTGTCTTTAGGCGTCTGCCGGTATCTGATATTAACCGATACCAGTGCAGGGATTGAAAATGACATTTTTTTCTCCCAAAATACAGTGTTAAAGGTGCACTACACAAGATATTATTAGTTTACCTGAAGGTTTTCACAGTGTAGCATTAAACTCATCTATGTCTGTGTGTTTTACTGCTCAAAAATACACGCAGTCCTACTCTGAGTGAGCTCACCTCTCCACAGATCTGACCAGCAACTTTGCCTGGACAGCACACATGAAAGTTAATATGAAATGCATCTATTTTCATCATCAAAAACAGTGAATATGTCAAGTGTTTTGCATAAACTAAATAAGCAACAAAATTGTAGTGCGGTCACCCAAAAAGTTACGCTTGGTGATATATCGATACAGCAGCTCACGATACTGATACACCAAATTTAGTGTATGTGATTTGAACAAATACACATAAAAATACACATAAAAATTACCTGCTTAAGTATAAACCATTTCTCAGTAATACACATACACACTCACAGGCCTGAATTATTGAAATGCAATCAGCTCACTGAAGCTTCTCTGTCCTGGGAAAGCTGCAGCTAATTCTATCATCTATCATTTCATTTGTGCCCACACGTCTCATAAAACACATCAGAAATAGAATTATGAAAACTGGAAAAAAATACAATGATTTCTTTCCAGTAAAAAGTTGAACTGAGGTGGATTCTGTGGGCAAACCTGAAGCTCAATAAAATTACTCACCTGTGGGATACATTTATATTATAGTCAAACTCTGAGAGGAAAAAAAATGAACAATTCTGAGATTTTTTTTTTTTTTTAATTAAATAAGAAAGTCATGGAGGTGAAGCAAAGGTCAGGCTTAAGATAATCCTCTTCTCTTACTGTTTTACTTCTGCCATCTGGTTGTCCCCATGCAGATGTCATGTCATTGCTTTGCCTGGAAAGTTCTACAGTACGGCATTAAATTTAACTATCTCCATGGGGACGTTTAGGTGAAACGTTGCTGCGCACGGAGATTTCCCTCCACACGCAGTGAGGAAGAAGAAAAAAAACCTGACGCTTCGTGTGGATGTTGAGCCTTGGTTACAACCACCACTGTTCAGACTGGGTAAACTCTTATAAATAATAATTAGCACTATTATCACCATTATCAGTATTATCACTACCTACAATATATATAATAATCTTTATTATCATAATTATTATAGTACAAATTATATTCTAATAACCTTTACCATTATTCTCAATAAGTCAAATAATTTATAACATTATAGCTGTTTACCCCACACCATCTCTGCCCCTGTTCTCAATGTCCGTTTGTTTGTTTCTTATTTTCATAGATCTACTTCTGTGTGTGTGGTTTTAAAGTGTGCTCGGGTGCATTAAAGGGGGACATGGACATGAGGGGAGCAGGGATACTGTCCAGCTGAGCTTCTCCCTCACATCCATCCGGCCTCCTGTGTGTGTGATGATGTTGGTGCTGTTCTTCTGTGGTGCATTAAGACACAGGAGATGGAGAGTTTCTTCTAAGTAAATCAAATGTAAAGTGAATGTAGAGCTTTGAGGGGCTTACAAGTGTAATGTCCCAAAAAAATGGTTAAAAGATACCAAAAATACACGATATATAGACACAGTAGCCCACAATGACAATACTATATCATAATGTAGTGATATTTAGATATTTCTGCACACCCTGACTCTCTTTGTGTGTGGCCCCTGTAGTCCTTTGTGCTTATAGTTAAAGTTGTGCTAATAATCCATGTTTAATTATCCATTCTGCTCAGACTTAGAGGAAAAACAGACACTACTGAGCAGCTAAATGTCAGCTAAAGCTACCTCTTTAGTTTGGGTTCTTTCGCTGAAGACAACTCCCTTTTTTCTAATGAGATCAGGTACATCTGTTTGGTGCCCTGAGAGTAAAAGTAATTATACGAGTCAGACCGAGTGAGACTGCGATTCAAGTCTCTAAAACAAAGAAATTATTTGCGTCCTTTGTTTATAGCCAGGTGTGTAATGAAACCACCATAAACCACCGACTCCTTGCATAAAACGCTGATAAATGACCAATATGGCGACGCAGCTAATAAAGTCATCAGGCGCCGCTTCTCTTTTTACTCAGGTCTTATTTCCATCTCATAATTAAACTTTTATGTAGGTGCCTGTGTCTCCGGGAGTGCGTTTACAGGCTGGTGAGGAGAGCAAAGGTGCACCCAGGCTAACGGCGCACTTTTACACTTTAATCAGTGTTATAAAATGAGGTACAGTTTGTCCATAGCTAATGCCGGGGCAAGCTGCACAGTCCTGGCACCGAGTTAGCTTCATCAGCTCGTATTAGGTGATTCTGAAACAGTTCAGATAAAAGTGGAAGAAGAAAACATTTGATTAATTCAGAGTATGGGAATCGTTGTATATTTATGAGGGTTTAAACAGATACGGTGATGTAATATTTTAATTTAGCAGCGTAACATGGATGAGAGACTAGATTAAGACAAACAGGGGTTCAGTATGCACGACGATATCAGGAAACATGAGATCCAGCACGTCTGTGTTTGAATGAGGCAAAGGACATGAAATATGAAGTACTTTTCACACTTCTAACACTTATTCTTTGTTTTTTTCTTGAAATATGTGGGCCTATGCGCTTCGGAGACTCGTCAAAGCCGCTCAAAGTGCTGCACTGTCGTCATTCATTCACTCCACATTCTGTGACGTAAGATACACTATTGTCGCCACAGCTGCCCTGGGACAGACTGAAGGAAGTGAGGCTCCATTCTGCACCATTGACCACCAACCGCACACCCACACACACTGAAGCTGAAGGACAAAATGACAGAACTCGGTCTTGTGAAGTAGCTCTGTGCTGTGTGTCTCTGTTCGCACAGGATAAGTACAACCAGGGGACGTCTTGTAATTTGCAAATTCCCGCCCCTCCTCTGTGTTACCTGCAGCACATTCACACGGGATAAACGAAGCCCGTAAATGACTTTGTTTTACTGACATTGAAACAGAGATTGAAAGAGAGAACGACATAGAAAAGGTGGGAACTACTATTATCACCGGACGTCTGTGTTTGGCGAAATATAGTTGGTAATTTGTGGCAGATGTTTTACTATACAAATTATAGACATGGAGCATTCAGACGGGATTAAGAGCTCAAGCGTCTTCTGCAATTCTTACAAATCGCCAAAGGTCCACAGATAAAACTAGTCCCGTGTGAATAGAGCTAAAGGACTAATTATTGGAACAATCTCCCGTCGACAGTACGAGAAAGTCCATCTCTGTCCACTTTCAAACTGCCCCTTACACCGTGGATGAAGGAAAACCAAGTCTGTGAACACTTTTCGGCCTTTTTCTCTTCTGTGTTATACTTAGTGTAACTGTTTTTGCATTTTGTATTTGTTCTCTGTGTCACCTGCCCTGAAACAACAGATGGAAATGATGCTATAATCTGTCGTATTTACACTGTACAGATGTTCATTAATCTGCTCCGTCCCTATCAAATACATACAGAAATAATAGATAAGTAAAAAATAAATGGTCCGAGGGCCACGGCGCTCACCACGGAGCCGCTGTCGCCCCAATATGAAGTCAACCAGGGCCCAGTTTGCCGTTGTGGTACAAGACAGAGATAGCGTACACGTTTAACCTCACAGGATCCACAAGAAGCTCGCCGATACATACTGTCCTGAATATGTGACATTTGATTCATTACCGTTGTCAATTTGTTATTTTGAACTTTATGCACTAATAAATGGATAATGGTTTGATGTTTTATAGAAATCTAAACCAGAATCCCATTACAGTGATCCCCCGTTTATCGCGGGGGTTATGTTCCAAAAAGAACCCGCGATAGGCGAAATCCGAAGTATCAGCGTTATTTTTTACAATTATTATACAATACAATACTGTACTATAGAATGAAACCAAAGATCAAATCCTGTTTTCAGGCTCAAGCATTTAAAAATATAAACGTTTTCTTACAAATAACTCTGATAGTTTTTAAAAAATGCTGTAAAATAATAATTTTAATGAATACGAACACGAGGTTGGACATTGTGACTCACGTGTATTTCACAGTCCCTCTGACTGAGCCTCTTCCTCCTGACTCCTGTAGCGTCTCTTTCTCCTGAAGGCTGTGGTGCAGGTGTCTCTTTCTCCTGAAGGCTGTGGTGCAGGTGTCTTCTCCCGTCGTCCTTATGTTATTTTCCTCCTTCTTTATGGCGCCCATGTTTTCTTTTCTGTGGGAGACGCTCCAAACGGCTCTTTGAGTGTTAAAGGTGCCGACCCCTGGTCTAAGTGAAAGACCAGTCAACTTTTATCACTTCTAGACTACAGTCCCTTGGCCAATCAGGATTCAGAACACAATGCACTGTTAAAAAAAATAAAAATAAAAAAGCATTAAAAAATCCGCGAAACAGCGAAGCCGCGAAAGATGAACGGCGTTATAGCGAGGGATCACTGTACTCCCCTTGGCCCCACCACTGCCCCCCAGGTCCTGTTATGGCAGAGGGGAAAGTGTTTGGCTTTATACCCAAACAGACACACTCCAAACAGACACACTCCAAACAGAGACATAGTCCAAATTTGTCAGAATTCCTTGTGAAGATGGGAAGATCACTGTTGCCATGACCAAAGACACCACAGAAATTCACAAATGTAAATACTGTCTCCATTATTTATGGTCTAAAACGTGTGGTAACCGCTGTGTGGTCTTAAGTTTAACGTTGTTCCAATGCGTAATGCTCATTTTCTTCATTTAACGCACACGAAAATATCGCTAGTACTCCGTTGAGTACTGTCAGGTTATTTGTGACTTGCAGGATCGGTTGATGTGTGGAAATAAAGTTGTGAACGAATAGTGAGCGTCCGTGTTCCACACTTGGATATCGTAACCCGAGTAATTAAAGCGATATCATTGGTTTAAGCCTGAGAGAAGCTCAGGTTGTGTTTTTTCCAGTGTTCTGCGTGTCATTCTGTACGTTTAGGCGACTTGTGATGACGTGTGCGATGGCGTCAAAATCCACAGGGTTCGACTTTCACCCACTGCCTCTTGTTGCTCAAGGGGAAGGGGCAGACATTAGAAATGGGATCGGCCCTTAGTACAACATGTAAGTCTTGCCCTTTTCTATCGTTTCTCGTGACTTCTAAAACGTGCAGCTTTCCAGCATTTTCATTTTGTGAAAGAGGCTCCCGGACACAAAAGGCCGGAGTTTCCTGTTATAGACAAAGACAGGATCAGAATACGAAGTGAAGAAGATTTTGTCTCTTTTAATTACGACTGAAAATTCAATCTTCTTACTTGAAAATGAGAATGTTACTCGTCCGATTTACCCGAGTCTCCTGCTCCCAGTGAATCCTCCTGAACGACTGAAGCTGGTGTAAACGAGTCTGAAACCCACAGGCTCCTTTACCTCCACCAAACTCACCCCATTCTCTCCTCTGTTCTGTAAAGAGCCAAAAACGCCCTCCACTCCTTTTCTATCTCTCTATCTGTATACCTCTCTTTCTCCAGGAGACGGAGAGAGGGAGAAGAAGGGAGAGGGAGGAAGAGAGAGGCAAAGATAAGGAGGGAGAGAGAGAAAAAGATGAGAAAGGAGAGAGCGAGATAGGGAGGATGAGTGAAAAAGAGGGAAGAAGATGAGAAAAAAGTGAGAGAGAAGATACAGAGACAAAGAGAGAGTGAGATAAGGAGGGAGAGTGAGATAGGGAGAAAGAGGAGAGGAGGGAGAGAGACACACAGAGAGAAAGAGAGATAAGGAGGGAGAGAGAGAAAAAAGAAAGACAGAGAGGGAGACAGAGCAAGAAGGGAGGAGAGAGAGACAGAGAGAGAAAGTGCATAAGAAAGAAGAGAGAGAGACAGAGAGAGAAAGTGCATAAGAAAGAAGAGAGAGACAGAGAGAGAAAGTGCATAAGAAAGAAGAGAGAGAGACAGAGAGAGAAAGTGCATCAGAAAGAAGAGAGAGAGACAGAGAGAGAAAGTGCATAAGAAAGAAGAGAGAGACAGAGAGAGAAAGTGCATAAGAAAGAAGAGAGAGACAGAGAGAGAAAGTGCATAAGAAAGAAGAGAGAGACAGAGAGAGAAAGTGCATAAGAAAGAAGAGAGAGACAGAGAGAGAAAGTGCATAAGAAAGAAGAGAGAGAGACAGAGAGAGAAAGTGCATCAGAAAGAAGAGAGAGAGAGAGAAAGAGAAAGTGCATAAGAAAGAAGAGAGAGAGACAGAAAGTGCATAAGAAAGAAGAGAGAGACAGAGAGAGAAAGTGCATAAGAAAGAAGAGAGAGAGACAGAGAGAGAAAGTGCATAAGAAAGAAGAGAGAGAGACAGAGAGGCGTGATGAGGATGGAGAGATGTGTCGGCCCAGGAGAAGCCTTTTCCCCCTGAGCAGAAGTGGCGTCTGGGGCCTCGTCTGAAGCACCGATTAAACCTTTTAAACAGAAGTCATGTGACGGGTGTCGGGTTTCCGAAAACAACACGTCGATTTGCATAAACTATTATAATTATGTCAATTTGGCTTTTTAGATTTTGTTTTTTGTGACAACACGTGGAGATTCGGAGAAATTTTAGTTGCCGTCATATTGAAAAGTCGTGGATTTCAATATATTCGGGTAATTTAGTGGTTCTGAAGTCCGTGAGGTGCAAAACAACTGCATCATTCAACTCTTTATTTCCACTATTTTACTTCCTGTGCGGAACTTTGAGGAACTTTCACACTGTTCCTTTCACAGCGGTGATCTTAAAATCCTCTTTCAATAAGGGAAAAGTACAGCTCGGCCTAACATTTTGTATCTTTGAAAGTAAAAAAAGAGATAATGTTTTGGAGGAATAATTACTGAAGTCTGTGTGAAACTGGGGCCACTGGGTTATGGGGAAGAACTGGAGCCAAAAACAAACTCCATCTGAGATAACAGACGATAAATCAGTGAGTGTGAGACTGTGTTGGGTAAAAGTCTCTGGGGTTTTACAGATAATCTGTGAAAATCTGCGAAAATCTGCGAAAAATACACAAAACTTGAGTGAAAAACGGGAAATATTGAAAGTGATTTAACTGAAGAGATGCAGAGAAAATGAAAGAGTTTCTTTGGTTTTTTTTTAAATAAAGGGTTTGCCACTGTTTATGTTGCTTGGAAAATTCCACAGTACGGCAATAAACGTGTCTATCTCCATGGAAACGAGCAGGGAGCATGACCGGGACAAATTACAGCTCAGATCTGTGGAGAGGCGAGTCACTCACAGTAAGAAAGGTCTTTTTTTTTGGTATTTTCAGTAATACAAAATACATAATTTATAAATATGCACAGAAGAGTTTAATGTGACGCTAAACGTTCAGTAGAAAAACATTATTCACGATTATTTGGTGATATTTGAAAACATTATTCAGTTATTAATGATGCAGAGACAAAGTGACGACTGTACAGACACAGAACCAACAACATGTGTGTGCAGAGGGGCAGAAGGAGGAGGGCAGAAGGAGTGGGGCAGAAGGAGGAGGGCAGAAGGAGTGGGGCAGAAGGAGGAGGAGGGCAGAAGGAGGAGGGCAGAAGGAGGAGGGCAGAAGGAGGAGGGCAGAAGGAGTGGGGCAGAAGGAGGAGGGCAGAAGGAGGAAGGGGCAGAAGGAGGAGGGCAGAAGGAGGAGGGCAGAAGGAGGAAGGGGCAGAAGGAGGAGGAGGGCAGAAGGAGGAGGGGGCAGAAGGAGGAGGGCAGAAGGAGGAGGGCAGAAGGAGTGGGGCAGAAGGAGGAGGAGGGCAGAAGGAGGAGGGCAGAAGGAGGAGGGCAGAAGGAGGAGGGCAGAAGGAGTGGGGCAGAAGGAGGAGGGCAGAAGGAGGAAGGGGCAGAAGGAGGAGGGCAGAAGGAGGAGGGCAGAAGGAGGAAGGGGCAGAAGGAGGAGGAGGGCAGAAGGAGGAGGGCAGAAGGAGGAGGGCAGAAGGAGGAGGGCAGAAGGAGGAGGGCAGAAGGAGGAGGGCAGAAGGAGGAGGGGGCAGAAGGAGGAGGGCAGAAGGAGGAAGGGGCAGAAGGAGGAGGGCAGAAGGAGGAGGGGGCAGAAGGAGGAGGGCAGAAGGAGTGGGGAAGAACGAGAGGCTCAGAAGGAGTGGGGCAGAAGGAGGAGGGCAGAAGGAGGAGGGGGCAGAAGGAGGAGGGCAGAAGGAGGAGGAGGGCAGAAGGAGGAGGAAGGCAGAAGGAGGAGGGCAGAAGGAGGAGGGCAGAAGGAGGAGGGGGCAGAAGGAGGAGGGCAGAAGGAGTGGGGCAGAAGGAGTGGGGCAGAAGGAGGAGGGCAGAAGGAGGAGGGGGCAGAAGGAGGAGGGCAGAAGGAGGAGGAGGGCAGAAGGAGGAGGGCAGAAGGAGGAGGAGGGCAGAAGGAGGAGGGCAGAAGGAGGAGGGCAGAAGGAGGAGGGGGCAGAAGGAGGAGGGCAGAAGGAGGAGGGCAGAAGGAGTGGGGCAGAAGGAGGAGGGCAGAAGGAGGAGGGCAGAAGGAGGAGGGCAGAAGGAGGAGGGCAGAAGGAGTGGGGCAGAAGGAGTGGGGCAGAAGGAGGAGGGCAGAAGGAGGAGGGCAGAAGGAGGAGGGCAGAAGGAGGAGGAGGGCAGAAGGAGGAGGGCAGAAGGAGGAGGGCAGAAGGAGGAGGGGGCAGAAGGAGTGGGGCAGAAGGAGTGGGCAGAAGGAAGAGGGCAGAAGGAGGAGGGCAGAAGGAGGAGGAGGGCAGAAGGAGGAGTGGGGCAGAAGGAGGAGGGCAGAAGGAGGAGGGGGCAGAAGGAGGAGGGCAGAAGGAGGAGGAGGGCAGAAGGAGTGGGGCAGAAGGAGGAGGGCAGAAGGAGGAGGGCAGAAGGAGTGGGGCAGAAGGAGGAGGGCAGGAGGAGGAGTGGGGCAGAAGGAGGAGGGGGCAGAAGGAGGAGGGGGCAGAAGGAGTGGGGCAGAAGGAGGAGTGGGGCAGAAGGAGGAGGGGGCAGAAGGAGGAGGGCAGAAGGAGGAGTGGGGCAGAAGGAGGAGTGGGGCAGAAGGAGGAGGGCAGAAGGAGGAGGGCAGAAGGAGGAGTGGGGCAGAAGGAGTGGGGCAGAAGGAGGAGGGCAGAAGGAGGAGTGGGGCAGAAGGAGGAGTGGGGCAGAAGGAGTGGGGCAGAAGGAGGTGTGCAGAAGGAGGAGGGCAGAAGGAGGGGGGCAGAAGGAGGAGTGGGGCAGAAGGAGGAGGGGGCAAAAGGAGGAGTGGGGCAGAAGGAGGAGGGGGCAGAAGGAGGAGTGGGGCAGAAGGATGAGGGCAGAAGTAGGAGGGGGCAGAAGGAGGAGTGGGGCAGAAGGAGGAGGGCAGAAGGAGGAGGGCAGAAAGAGGAGGGGGCAGAAGGAGGAGGGCAGAAGGAGGAGGGCAGAAGGAGTGGGGCAGAAGGAGTGGGGCAGAAGGAGGAGGGCAGAAGGAGGAGGGGGCAGAAGGAGTGGGGCAGAAGGAGGAGGGCAGAAGGAGGAGGGCAGAAGGAGGACTGGGGCAGAAGGAGGAGGGCAGAAGGAGGAGGGCGGAAGGAGGAGGGGGCAGAAGAAGGAGGAGGGCAGAAGGAGGAGGGCGGAAGGAGGAGGGCAGAAGGAGGAGGGGGCAGAAGGAGGAGTAGGGCAGAAGAAGGAGGAGGGGGGCAGAAGGAGGAGGGCAGAAGGAGTGGGGCAGAAGGAGGGGGAGGGCAGAAGGAGTGGGGCAGAAGGAGGGGGAGGGCAGAAGGAGTGGGGCAGAAGGACACAGGCTGTGGCAGCAGGTGGAACAGGATTCAGCCCAAAACAGAGCCGGACTCGTGCTTTGTTTCATTCACAAATGTCTGACTAACCCTTTATTATTAATCTATTCCAAAGCTCAAAATGCTCCGTTCCACCTTGTGATGTCATGAAGTGGTAGTTTTCAAGTTTTCCTTTTACCTACAGATGCACTGAAACGAAAATTTGTGGCCGAAACTGAATAAAATGTAAATGCTTGGGCGAATACTGAAACCAAATATAAAATGCGGTTAAGTTTTTCACAATTTTTTTTTTTAAATATTGCATAAATAGCCCAGAATATAATTTTAGACATGGAAAAGAAAGTAAATGTTTATTTAATATTCCTGAAATCCTCCAGCAGCTTTTCCAGTAAGTGCACCAGGAAGTTTTCCCTTCATATGAGGCTGGGCCAGGAGCCTGAAACACTCAGAGCCGTTTGGAGCGTCTCCCACAGAAAAAACACCCGGAGCCACAAAACCCTTTAACTCTAAAATGAGAAGAACAGAGCAGATCGTTTTTTACCTGTAGCTCTGTATAAAAGACTGTAGGGTCTCTGAAGCCACTGAAATGCTACAGAGAATATATGTCCATATATCTCTGCTACTACTACTACTACTACTACTACTACTACTACTACTACTACTAATAATAATAATAATAATGCATCAGTTTTATGCAGCGCTTTTCAGGACACTCAAAGACTCTTTACAGCATTATTCACTCACTCAGACCCGGTGGTGTAAACTACTATTGTAGCCACAGCTGCCCTGGGGCAGACTGACGGAAGTGAGGCTCCAATCTGCACCATCGGCCCCTCCGACCACCACCACCAACACTCACGCACCACTTTCATACTAGGCAATGTGGGTGAAGTGTCTTGCCTAAGGACACAAGGACAGTTTTTGCCTCTGGCGCCCCCCTGTGGCACCTGGTGTTTCCAGTGTCTCCATCCCAGTCCTGACCAGAACCTGCTGAGCTTCTGAGACCTGAGGGATCAGGCTTTATGAGCCGGTGTGCAGACGAATAATCTCTGAAAAGTTTAACATGAACCATCTTCAACACGACAGAAGCACAGAACAGACTCACCATGAGCAGCAGATCCTGTCACAGGAAGAACACTCATATTCCCCCGAGTCGTGTCCTTTAGTCTGACAGAAGCTGAAGCATCAGAACTGAGCTGTTTTTTCATTGCTTATGCAAATTATCCATGCGGTTTTAAGTTTTGTTTCTCTAAAACAGAAACAAACTTGCACAAAGCTGCATTAAACTGGACTAAATACGAGCGAGACAATTTATCTTGGTTTTATTATCGTCCTCATACTGTGTTATATATGTAAATGTTTCTTCTGTCTTTGTTTCCTTTATGTGAAGCACTTTGGTCAACTGAAGTTGTTTTAAATGTGCTATAGAAATAAACTTGAATTTAACTGAATTAAACACATTATTACTCAGTCTCCATTTGAATTCTCCGAGTAGGAAATGAAAATCCAAACATAAATTATCCACCTGCAGCAAACCAAGAAGTCAGACTGCGTCACACGTCACTTTCAGCTTTCGGCCCTGATTTCCACCGAAAGCCGAAAGCGGCTTTTGTTTTATTCGGACGAGTATTTTCGGTGGCCGAATTTTTTGGTGCATTTCTACTTTTCCCTTTTGTTTAGTAGAGATCAGCAATTCCACATCTGAAAACATCCAAATGATTCTAGTGAAGGTGTGTGGAGTTTAAAAACACAGAGGAGCACTTCCTGTATTAGCACATGGCATCAAGATGCAACAGAGTGTTTTCAGTTTGAGAGAAGAACTTATGAACTGTGATTTCCAGATGTTTGTGACGAGAAAACAACATACAGATACAACAGATCAGAAAACAGTGCGAGGTGGACTCTGTAATAACAAAACCCTAATGAACGAAATGAATAAGAAGAAATGTGATTGAAAACTTTGAGAGAAGGAAAGACTAACGCAGTATAAGTGTCTGGAGGAAGCTTGTGGAGCAGATTGATGGAGTGAGGCCGGTAAATTGGAGCAGATGGGACATGAGCTGTAGCACCTGAGTTCATTATCGACAGGCTGTGATCCGCCCACTGCAGACACCAACTCCACACAACCTGCTTTATTAGAACAGAAAAGCAAGTCGCCTGTATATCCCCTGCATATTATTGAATACTGTTATTGTCAGCGTGATTTGTGTGGGATGAGTTTGTAGCTATGACGACGGATTTTCATTAAAAGTGGACTGGTTTTTCACAAAGTACAGGCGCATTTTGTCTTTGGTCAGCGTCATTAGGTCATAAAAATCATACATCTTTAAGTTAATGCAAATTACAAACAAAAAGTGGATGAAGGGCGACAGAGCTGAATGTGAACACGCCGCTGTTCTTAAAGGACCCTATGGAACTTTTCGGTTGGAGGTTTCTATGGAGACGTCTTTGCTCTGCTTCAAATGTCCCACAGTGTGACATTAAACAGCTCTAAACAGGTATGTTGACTGTGAGCGGGGTCGCCTCTGCACAGATCTGACCTGTAACTCGGTCTGGTTTGGTCTCCATGAAGACAGAACGGTTTAATGCCGCACTGTGGAATATTCCAGATGAAGCAATAACATCTTCATGGACAAAAGCGTTTGACAGATCCTCCACCAGAACTTTTAACACTTCCTCAAAGGGGATTTTCAGTGACTTTCAGTCGATGGGTGTGATGCTAACTGGGAGCACTGCTCTGTCTGAAGCTCTGTTACTCAAGTCAAATCAGGTTTGTTTTAACACAGTCTGAGCAGGAAGAGCTGTATTAGTCAGAACTATACAACAGATAAACTGATTTGTGCTGTTAAACAAGTCGCACATAAAATTACAGTCACAAGTTTTTCAGTGACTATGAACTCTGATTTAGTGTTTTTTTCTGGGGTTTTTAAAACTGTTTTTTAATGAAGTGAAGTCTTGTGATCCAATCTGTAAAACTATGAAAGTCCAAGGTATTATAGTGAGTTATTTATTTGATTTTTTTTATTTTATTGAATCTATTTTATTGGTGGTTTACAGATTATAATGTACTGATGACTCCCAGATGGAGGAATTGCATTTTGCCATAAAAGATCACAAAATCTGTATTAGTGACTAGACTCTGGACCTTATTATATTACAACACTCGTCAGCATTTTCCCATGACTCATTTTAATTGTCCCTCTGTACTGAATATTATTGGCCTATAGAAAATGCTGTCATCTGAAACCTTTTACCAACACAACACCACACTTCATTTTATGGTTCATGGTTTGCATTGGATTTGATACATGTTCTGGGTCCATTTATTATTATTTTTCACAGTGTAGGAAGCGATCGAGGCTCCAGGGCCTCTGTTTGGTTCAACTGACTAGATTTTACAATAGGCTGGTATCATAAAGTGTTGCATAAATTGATTTAAAAAAGGAAAGTGTTGCATGAGGAAGGGCATCTGGCTTAAAAAACAATAATGCTTTTATAAAACCAATACTGCTTTTTGAGTAGGAGAGTGTCCTTTTTAATGCAGGCCACACACAAGTTGTCAAAATACTCCCAAAAGCAATATGTCTGAACGATATAGAGAGATTATATGGAAATCCTGCCCATTCCCTCTCAGACCGAGTGTCCATTGTCTTATTTGTTATTCCACCAAAGCCGGACGGGACACAAACTGCAAATTACTGGCTGAGCTCTGATAAATCCTAAAGATCGGCCCACATGTTCGTATGCATAACAATGAGCCACAGCGCAGTATGGATGCAGGCTATTGACTCAACCTTGAAGCGGCTCATCTATTTTCTGTAAATAAGCGACGAAATGAGCGGCCATGATATTCTGTGCGTGTCCCCCTGAATGGTTAAACAGTCTGCATATTTATACAATCTCAAGGAACCTGTTTCTGTGCATGTTTCCAGATGAACAGCGAGTTATTGTGAAGTTTCAGTGGTAAAAAGAAATAGGCTAACATCTGTAACCATGGCGATGCTGGTTACCGTTGGTTACCACAGATCCGGCCTGTAACTCGGCGTCACCTGCTGCTGTCATTTTGTTGATGCTTTGCAGTTAATCTTATCGACGTTCCCTGGGAGTGTGAAGCTAACTTTAGGCACTGCTCTGTCTGAAGCGCTGTTACTCAAGTAATCTGAGCTTTAATTGATCTAAATCTGACCAAAAAGGAACAACAAGTGAGCCGATTTGTGGTGTTAAACAAGCCAACAGTGTTTCAGCTGCTGTTTCTCTCCGACTCGCTGCATCCTTATATGTGTCTCCTGTCAGTGTCATAAAAAAGTTGCCTGTGCGTTGTATTACCGATGAGGGGAGACTGTGCAAGTGTGTGAGGCCATAACTGTGCACTGAGGTCCTGTGAACAGACAACTGAATTTATGCAGGTTCATGTAAACGGAAACTGTTCTGAAAACGACGCTGTTGCACGATGTTATTTCGGAAAACAGAGCGAGGGAAATATTTGTTTCTAAAAAATAGGCCTACCCGTGTACGTGTAAACGGGGCCTTAAAACAAAATGGCAGTTATTGCCAATGTGTCATTATGTCACCATGGTAACTAAACTTTCCGTCATATATATTAGTATAGGGTGACCAGAATTTCAGAATAAACTGGGACATTCCTGGATTTTTGGTAATTTGTAATAATAAAACTGTGAAACAAGTGCGTGATTAAGGAAACATGTTATGCAGAGACCACTCAGGACTAACATGTGACTCAGTATAGTCACATTTTCTTTGTGTTTTGGCCATTTTTAAGCAGCTTTTCTGTATTTTACCAAAATAAATTCCAACTTATGCCTTTCTCTGCTGTTGGCAGGGTCAAAAATAGGGACAACTGGGACAGTTCTTGTATAAAACTGGGACAAATCACTGGTTTAGGATAAATCTGCTGGGACAGGGGGACACGGGGCTCAAAACTGGGACTGTCCCGGGTAAACAGGGACGTCTGGTCGCCTTATACTAGTGCGTACAGGCAGAACCCTCCCGGTGTGACGTCACAGAAATGCATCAACAGAAACTTTCATAAACACTGACATAAATATAACGCAACTTCACAGAAAAACAAGTTGTTTTTTTCTCAATAATTTTCCACTTGATGGCGTCAGGTTCAGTTGTGATTGTGTTTTTGTTTAAATCAGCAGGTGCTCGTGTTCAGAGCTACAGTACCTGCACCTCCACAGCACAATGTTGATATTATAAAACGTATGTCTGCTATAATCAAGCTACCACAGAGAGGTACAAATGTACAGTTTTGAGGAGGCTGCAGAGCTTCCCCCATGTGGTCTTGTTATGTGGGGTATATGCTGGTGCGTTGTAGTGTCATGGAGAGTTCTGCATGTATGTTTACGCAGGAAGTTTTAAAATGATCTGTTAGAATAAAATGCTTATAATGATGAAGTTATTTAAAAATGTACATCAAGCTAATGCAGTCTCATGGTACAAGGCAGGCTCAGAGGATGAAAGAGCCTGTGTTAACGCTATCTCTGCTAAAACCAGACGCGTGACCTTTTTGAACTCTGCTTCGGTTCTCAAGACCATATTTCTGAGCTTATCTGATGAAATGTAAACCTAGTCATGATATACCTCACTATGTTGTCTGTGGTAAGCTTAACAAGATTATGTATACTTTGACCATGCTGTCTTTGTAAACCTAACACTGACATGATGTATTGTTGAAAAGTCAATAAAAGCCGTGCTAGAAGGGGGGGAGCTTTGGGAGTCTGATGTGGACGGGCTCAGAGAAGCGCACATCTGGTCTGGGCTCCCCCGTGTGCACGTAAAAGAGAACTGGCTCAGGTGATTTAATCTCAATTGTGGTAGGAGACTGGCATTTAAATTGTCAAATACTGTCACTGGATGTGATTGTATAAATTTATGACATGATCTGAAACACAACACTACATGGATTTAAACACATTTCCTGGAGCCTGTGATCAATATGAGCGTTCATGCCCATTAGGGTGGTCCATCAGTGCATAGTTAAATAAAGTTTCGATTAGAACCTTGCATTAGGCTTTAGCATAAAAAAGATGATTCAGGAAAAGGAAATGTTTTCGAGTTTGCTCAAGCTGCATGAAGATTCCTGGGAAAAGCTCCTGCAAATGAGTTGGAATTCCTTAATGTAGGTGTAGCTGACAGAGTCTGAAAAGTCAGCTGTCAAGAACGCAGCTTTAACATCAGAATCAGAATCAGAATCACTTTTATTCATCCCCGAGGGGAAATTTTCTTCGTTACAAATGCAACTGACCAAGAGCATGTAGATCGAATCAAGTTTCAAAGATAAGATAAGATAAATACAATAAGATAAAAGATAAAAATAGTTTTCTCTGGGAAATTATTTACATCAGTGACATATTTACAGCTCTATACATGTGTACATCTTTGGTACTTGAGTGAAGAGGTGGTTGGCCCTTCATTCTTCGACTCCAGTGCGACAGAAGAACAGAAGAAGCTGATGGTTCACAATATTACGGAAAAGGAAGGTTCAGAGGTTCCACCAAAGTGATGTGATGCCCTTAATCGAGCAGATTATTTATGAAGGGAAACAGATCAGTGATTTTGTCCCCACCAGCACGATCCTGATCTGCCAAAAACATTTGTAACAATCCTCCCAGCAGACGGGGCAGATGATGCAGACTGTGTGAAGGCTGCAGAAACTGTGCTTTCCTGGAAAGTCGTCAGTGATGTTGATGAAAGGAGATTTTAACTGTAGCCTAACAAAGAATGAAGATCAGAAACTGTATCGACTGCAAAGAGCACAGCATCTTTTGTGATGCCAACAAAGCCACAGTGGTTGCTAGACATTCCAAGTAACTTTTTATGGTCTTCATGGACTTTCTAAGTAACTTTTTAATGGATTTTCTAAGAAATTTTTATGCAAGTTTCAGTTTGTGTTTGCTGAATAAAATGACAAATTATTTGCCTTATTTATTTGGTCCACTATGTTATAGTTTAGGCCCTAAAGGGCATTTTTCAAGTGTTTTGAGCAACCTCTAAATATGAATTAATTTACATGAAATTTAACCCACATGTTTTGGCCAGATATGGACCCAAATGCAGAGTTCTAATCTAGAGAATCCAAACTAACATTTTAGACCACCCTAGTGCCCATTTAGATGATTGATTTTCAACAAAAGGTGAGCGTGACTAACTGAAAAAAAAAAAAGAAGGCTAACACTTGCTAGCTTCTGAGTGTAGGCTAACGTAATCTGAGACGGACGTGTTTAACCACACAACGCTCACCGCTTGTAGTTCCAGCTAAATCAGTTCTTTATGCTCAGATTGTGTTAAAAGTCTAACTTGAGGAGCAGAGCTTCAGACGCGGCCAGGAAATGTTGAAGTGTGTGAAAGTATCAGTAGAACAATGACACACATACAGAGTAGTATTGGTTATTATGAAATTTCAAACGGCCGATTGTGAAAAGAGGCAACAACAGAAACCTTTGTACAGCTCTGTTTTAAAGAAAGTACTTCATTCTCTTGTAGATTTATGTGTGTTTTTTATGAGCAGTTAAGTCATATTTATGGCCCTGCTGCTGTGTGGAGCTCTGTGAGTGTTTGGCTAATTCAAAGTGTGATTGAAGAGTGGCAGGTGTATGGAGAAGACGACACTCCTCATGACCTCCTGAGCACAGCACAGTGGTGGATGTGTGGATGTTGTGGATAGTGATTATTACGGCAGAGATTATTCAAGTGGAATGGAGAAATACAAAGTGTTGTTCCTGCTGAAGTAGATTATCGCTTCATAACATCAGTTTGTTTGTGTGTTACAGTGGTTGGGAGGAATATGTTTTACTCAGTGTTGATGAGTTAATTAAAAGCAGGAAATCTGTGCTTGTTGAATCTAACACACAAGATAAACTAGTGTAGTGGCTCTAATTCATCGTATTTCACATTTTCTAACTTAAAGGTGCATTGTGTAACTTTTCTGGTGGAAAGTTTGTCAAAATCTTGTCTCCATGTAAACAGAATTTGACAGAACAATTACAGAATGTGTTAGGGGACGGTTCATGTGCAGGAAAAGTCTGGATTTTTACCTGTGATGCAACAATCTGGGAAAAATGCAAAAAAAGAAACATGTTTGAGTTCTCAGAGAAGATGCTGCTGATGTCACCAACACTCTTTGAGGGTGTGATGCTAACCGTAGGCACTACTCTATCTGAGATTGTTAAAGCTTTAACCTGAGCCTCATTTTGACACAATCTGACCAGCAAAAAATGATTTAGCTGGAACAGATCGGCTGATTTTCGAGTTCTTTAGATTAATACATTTATGAAACAAAAGTGACGTACACGTCCAGGTATGTTTGTGATGAGGGGACAACAGTATAGCTTGTTTTAAAGCTAAAACAAAGGTACATTTTGCATAACGTGTCTTTTAAAATACTGAAATTAAGCTTTTTTTTGCTATTTTGTGTTGCATATCATAACTGCAGTTACCATTACAGTTGATTTTTGGGCCTACGACCGTTTATGTGATTCCAACGCGACTTTAAACGTCTGGCCAAACATCCACACTTGTAAATCCTCGCGACACCTCTTTTTGTTTGGCAGAGACGGCAGAGTAAACAGACACAACCGGGCTTTTAATTCATCTTGTTGAATGCATGAACTCATTTTTAAAGTGCGCCTCAAAACAACGCTGATTAATGCAGTCCGTCGCTGAAACTAATTACCAACAAAAGCACTTTCATCGTCGCGCGCCAAATAAATGCCTCCACAGTGAAACGCATTGTGTAGCGTGACAACAGTCATTTCACACTGAAGAAAGAGTGGACCAGCACAACAAGAAAATTAGCTCCTCTATAATGCATCACTGAGGTAATTTTAGCATTCGTGAGTTGGTGTAATCGTTTGAGTGATGCCAGAACAACTTTTCTTTGTTTCGTTTTTTGCTGTAATAAAACCGGTAACTACAGTCATTTAAGTTTGATAAATTTAATCCCATACAGAGTGTTTTTCATTTGAGAAAAGAACTCCTAAATATGCAGGATTTGTGTGTTAAACACGTGTGAATGAAACAAAACACAACTCCACATGTTTTTTTTTTAATGAGGAAACTACGTTATAACAGATCCAAAAGTAGCATAACATCGGCCCTTTAAACCATATAAAATAATTACGCCAAAAATATTCATTTTGTCTTCTTAATGCATTGACTTCTTAGGTTCCTTTCTAAGACAATGTAACCAAGTGTATTTGTACCTTGTTGTTAGTACACCCCAAAGATAAAATACCACCAGAACAAAAATGCAACGCCATCTACGAAATCCAGTGCAAATTGTGCAATAAATCTCACATAGGGGAAAGAGGCCGGGCATTTCACATCCGATAAAAGGAACACCAAAAAGAATGCGAAAAAGAAACAGCAGCGAGACTCACCAGAACACAAAGAGACAAAGCAGAACAGGAAAACCTAAAATCTGCCATATCAGACCACTGTAAAAGAAATAACCACATTATGGATTGGGACGGGGCTCGGGTCATTGGATCGGAGAACAACAAGTTCAAACGCTGGATCAGGGAGGACGGAGAGATCAGGAAACGAGGCACTGACAGCATCAACCGTGATGACGGCGCGTTCCTCCTTTCACACACCTGGGACACCCTCCTCCAGAGACCACCGGGCGACAGGAGGCGTGGTCAGTCTGGGCGACCTGCAGGTCCCATCAGGCTGACCACGCCTACAGGAAGTAACAACAGCTGATATACGACACGTCACCACCAACACCGGTGACAGTTCTGAAGACGGCAGCAGCCGAAACATGTCAACAAGGTACAAATACACTTGGCTACATTGTCTTAGAAAGGAACCGAAGAAGTTAACATATAAAATAATCAATATAAAGAACACATATTTCAACACTATTTCAACATTGATCTGTATATATTCTCACGGCTGCCAAAGACATCTTCTCTCTCCTCTCTCCTTTTGCCTTTTGCATTAGATTCAAATCAAGGTGAATTATTTACCAAGTCTCTCCCTGCAGCCACTTCACAAAGCATCTGTAATAACCGTGCTGGATCTTGGTGCTCTTAAACTGCACTCATCTACTCATCTCGCCGTGGGATTAAAGAGAGGCCCCTCTTCTGACACCTGCCACAATTATCAGCAGTGACTAAATGAATAAAGAAGTGAGGGGCTGAGGAGCATTCGGATCAGGACCTCCCTGTCTGTGTGACGACGGCTGAGAAGTGTTGAGCCAATGAATCAAAGAGAGGGAAAAAGTGCTATTCAATGTATGGTATTCAAGAAGTGCAAGGTTGGTTAAACAAACTGGCATAAAAAAATCGTTAAATTATTTATATAGTGTGTTTATACCGTGAAGGAACTCAAAGCGCTTTACACTGAGGAATCACTAACTCAGTCACACATGGGGGGTTAAAGGGGTTAAAGGGGCCGACCTGTCAGAGGCTCGTCACATCTCAGACACTCAGCAGGGCTGGGTTTGTACTTCGATGGGGGACACTGGGAAAATCAGGTGCCACAGGGGGGCGCCAGTCACAAAAAACTGTTGTTGTGTTCGTAGGCAAGACACTTCACCCACATCTCCTAGTATGAAAGTGGTGAGTGGTGGTGGTGGTTGTAGGGGAATGAATAATGCTCTGTAAAGCGTCTTTGTGTGTCCAGAAAAACGCTATATCAAATGATGCATTATTATTCATATTATTCATATTATTATCATTATTATTGTGTCTCATCTGTGAAAGCTGGAATCGCACTGCCAACCTGTGGACTCAGATCACTCCACCAACGAACCAATAACCTTCAGATCAAAGCAAAGGCGCTGTACGAAGTGTCGCCACATGATTAAATACATAAATAAACTAAATAAATCATTGCACCAAAGTAGGATTGGACATAGGCAGGTTTAAGATAAAGGCTGTTTGAGAAACTAATACTTTTCTCTAATAGTTTTCTTGATTGTAACACAAAAGGAAAAGTAGCAACAATACAAATCCACATACTTTGATCAAGAAAAAGTGAATATTTGACACAGTTAAAAAGTAATTTTATCTTTAATATTTTATCGAATCTTTTATAGACATTACTAAAACCAACTCTGTCCTCTATAAACTGCAGCTGATGCATCCCAGCTTAACTTGTGATTTCAGTAGGAATGCACGTAAACTGATTCATTCTTCTAATTTATGTTCTTCCAAATACGTCAGCTGACCTGGGAACGCCTCGGGTCCCACTAGAGGAGCTGGAGGAAGTGTCTGGGGTGGAGGAAGTCTGTGAGTCCCTGCTTAGACTCCCATAACCCAGCAGAAGAAAATGGATGGATGGATAAATGCATTAACCACTGTTGAGATTCTATGAGCGTCCTGCAGCTAGAGTCGAGCCAACACGCAGGGACAAAACTGTTGTCCATAAACACAGTAAATACAGCCATGAGAAGCACTGCACGACTTCCCCAGGTACTTTTGCTGTGTACTGCAATGGCAATGTAAATAAATGTGCATTTATTTACAACAGTACTGTAAATAAAGCACTAAACACTGGAATTATTCTAGAGGAAGCTATGAATCTAAGCGCTATTCATTATCGCTCCATCAAACTCAACACGGTGCATTTGAGGACATCCATTTGGTGCCAGTGAAAAAGCCTCACTCGAGCCGCCTGCAATTACGTCCCTTCACTTCCTGCCAGTTTAGCCAATAAGATCGTGGCACTGTGCAGCGTTCTTGACCCTCCTCAGGCCATTGAGCCGGCTCCACTCTGACCGCCGTGGGCTTCGTCAGCTAAAAGGGACCTCTCTTGTCTCCCTGCGTCGTTAGTTTGACAAAGAAAGGTTCATTAATTCAGCGGGTGGTCTGCTAATGTAGAGCACCACAAATAAGGCACTGACCTCACTGCGTCCTGATTACAGCCTTAATCCAGACAGACATGAGCACAAACTTGCAGAGTTCCACGTAATTGATGAGTAACTCTGCGAGTGCTGTTTCCCCTGACTGAGTTTGTACATTTTCAAGGATTATGGGAACTAAAAGAGGCAAAAAACATATTAAAGAACCAGTATTACGCCATTTTCTGATCTGTTTTAATGTTGTTTCCTCATCGCAAACAGACCTGGAGCTGTGTTTCATTCACACATGTTTAACACACAAACCTGCATATTGCATATGCTTTAGTTCTTCTCTCAGTCTGAAAACACTCAGTTCCACCTTGTGATGTCATGTGGTAATGCAGGAAGTGCTCCACTGTGTTTTTAAACCCCATACACCTTCACTAGAATCATTTGTATGATTTCAGCCCCTCTACTGAACAAAAGGTAAAAAGTACTGTAGCGGATACCTTGAAAGCTACCACTACATGACATCACAAGGTGGAACAGAGCATTTTGAGCTTTAAAGATGTAGACAGGCTAATAATAAAGGGTTATTCAGGCGCGTGTGAAGACGAGTCGATCCGCATCTCACTGGTTTCACTGGTCGCTCAGAAACAAACATGGCTGCTTATATGTTAAAAAGAAAAATGTAGGCTACATAAAGGACTGAGAAACCTTTCACAGAATCAAGAGTCGGAGAACCCAACTATTACTTATTTCAGGTAAAAGAAGTTATATATTTTGCTCTGAATGTTATGAGAGGAGATAGACACATGCTACAAATGAGCAGCTGTGGTTAGATCACCTAAAATTTTGACATTTTAGATGTTTTTCACGCTCTGGGGTCTGGTCCCTCCTGGATTCAAACAGAATGTAGAAGGATCTGGCTGGTCAGGCAAGGTTAAAACTAGAATATTGGAAGATTGGATGAGGTTGTACGTGCAAATTCTAGTGGCTTGGTGTGTTTCTATTTTACAAACAATACAATGTGGACATTTAATCTAACCAGTATCTAGATGGACATTTCCATTTCTGAAACTTTTTAAAAAAAATACTCTGATTGCAAAACTAAAACTGAAAGTTGAATCTATATTTTTTCCCATGGCCGTGGGCAGCAGGCCTTGTTATAGGTCTGGCGTGTGGCCGCACTAGATTAGTTCACCTGTCAAAGCGTAATACAGGAGCCTGAGGGGAGATCGTGACTCCACATACAGGCCTCTCCCATCACACAGCCTCATTATGACACCGCAGCAGCTCACACGCTTTAATTGGCCACAGACGCAGGGCTCATGTCGACAAGGCTGCGGACAGTATTATGTGGGTCCAAGGGCTATTGATTCTCCTGCACCAACTATGGAAATGTCTTAGTGAGGTGTGGATAAAAGAAGCACTGTTACCTCCTCTCTTGAACCAGTTCTTTCTTTATCCACACAAATAAACCTGCCACTGGCCCCGAAGAACCGGTTCCAACTCAGAACCAACTAAAGCTTGGGCCAGAAAAAAGAACCGGTGACGTAGAACGCTCGGTGTGGGGTTATAGTGACGGACGTCCATCAGAAGTCAGGCTAATGACCTCTGCGTTTGAATTCAGACGCCCCCGACACGCGTCTTCTGCCGTGTTTTCCCGGTCGAGAGTGACTTTAGTATATTTATTACATAAATCACATCAGTGGAGCGGCGGACCCGCTGAGCTCCAGGCCCGTGGTTCTCCCGCCCGTGGTGCTCCAGCCTGTGCAGAAACAATTACTTTTCTTCGGGAACACATCCTTTGCCCATAGCAATGATGAAGAGTTGTATGTTGCGTCTTTGAATGGACAACAACGTTTGTAAAATGAATATCAGCAGAATCGATCTGTAGCGGTCGTCCTCCACTGTTATTATTATCAGAGCTGTTGAGTTGCCAGGACAGGAGCTCGTGCAGGGACACAGCGGCGTAGCACTTCTCCGGCTCTCAGCTGGTGGAAAAACAAACCGGTTCTTAGATAATCGGCAGGAAGCACCGGCCCAGAACAGCGCCTGGTTCGTTGCGGTGGCAAAGAGGTATGTGTAACTTTTCTGCTATACGGTTCACCACCTGCTTGTCTCCATGGAGATTTTACTGCTTAGCCTGGATGTTCCCCAGTAGAGCAGTAAATCTGTTGATATTGCAATTGTTGATTACAGTTTTGTGTTGTGTGTGTCACCTGCCCACAAGTGTAAGGCCAGACTGTGGAACATTCCAGACAACGCATATAACTCCATGGAGACAAGAAGTGTTTGTCGTTATTCTTTTTTTTTTTTTTTTTTTTTTTTTTATAGGGGAAAGGAACATTTTCTTTAACAAAAGTGGACCAATGACGTTCCCATTACATTCTATACAATACCATAGACTAATATATAATTTTGAATCTAGACTAAAGCAGTCTGGGTGAAGTCGTCCCTCACTATAGGTTCATAATCGTGGCCTTGCTGTTTTGCAGATTTGTTTTTTGGGCAATTTTGCATGTTCTTTTTGCTTTGTGTGTTCTACGTCCTGATTGGCTGTTCTGCGTAATCGAAGGTGGCATATCTGAAGAAAAAACAGTGCCAACAGCTGCCCATACCTATGTTCATCACTCGGAAAAAGACACTGAGGAGTTTCCAACACGTAGATCATCATGTGGCGCGACAGTTCCTCAGTTTAGATCGCGGAGCCTGAGAAAAGTGTATAAAATGTGTTTTTACAGCCTTAAAACATATAATAATTGTAAAAATAAAGCTGACTATTATGCAGATTTCACCTGTTGCAGGTTATTTTTAGAACAAACCCCCGCGATAAACGAGGGACCACTGTACTATAATTTTCCACTGCAAGAATCATTTATTTAGTTGTATTTTACTTGTATGGGCTTGTAACTGCCAACACACAACACCATAAGATCCCCATGTCACCTGTTATTGTTTGGAAAATTCTATATTTGCTGGAAACATCTTATTAACATGTGTAGCTTATTTCTGTGGGTTAACCTGTTTCACTCCCCCGTCAGAGCGCTAACTCAATTAGCTTGTAACCTGCTAATGAAAGTGCTGCTCATCGAGTCAGGTTTGTCGTGTAGTTTTATGTCACGCTTTTGTGTATTTATAGAGAACTATTAACCAGAAGGAGGAAGGGAGAGATCACTAAATTACTGAAACATGTAGGTATGGATCTAAAACTTCATCAGACATGTTTTTGATGAGGTAACAGCGATATTCGTAGAGAGCTTAAAAAAATCTGTACAAAATTCAGTTTAGATAAATCTATAGCCTATTTTTCACTTGTATCTTCAACAATGGAATAACTTAAAACAAAAAAAGTAAAAGAAAAGTAGGGCATATTTCCATTTGACCGAACTAAACTGGACACTCATGAACCCACAAACGTGTCTCTGCCTCCCTCAGGCTCCTCTTATAAGAACGACAAACTCCACCCACACAGTGTCGTCTCCCACAGCACAGACACGACTATTCGCCACCGCACTAACTTTAGTTTATTTTATGTCTATTTTTTAATCGTGCACGTCATCCAGAGAGGATTGAGCAGCTCCGCACGATGAGTCCATGTCTGTGCCCGAGGTTAAAGTACGGGTCTGGCCTCTAGCTCAGTGTAATAGAGCCCTGGAGCTCCAGTCTCCTGAGAAAAGGACCTCAGGGAAGGTTGGACAATTCTGACAAAATACTGGACCCGTCTGGAGCTTCCACAGCTGCAAAATATGATGTACATTTGTGACGGTTCAGATTCAGATTCAAGTATTTATTGTCATTGTCACAGAAGAACAACGAAATTGCGTTTGGAGCGTCCATACTTCGTAGTTGTTAAGTGCAAACCCACAAATAATAATAAATACCCCTTAACCCAGTGTAAACATTGACCCAGTGTGACCTCAGTACAACATGAGACAGTTCTTATAGCAGCAGCATGAGAGCAGGTCAAGTACGAGCACAGGGACATTCAGACACCTGAGAATCATGACAAAGTGCAACAGTGCAGCCAGTTCAGTGTTATTATATGTAATGGGATATGGTGATTGTCTATGGAGAGAGGGGGGCAAAGGAGAGAGAGAATAGTGACATAATGCAACAGTGCAAACCAGTTCAATGCTATTAAAAGTTGGATGTGGTTATTGTCCGTGAGAGGGGGGCAGAGAGGGGAGAGGGGCAGAGTTCAGGAGCCTTACAGCCTGTGGATACAGACTGTTGGCCAGTCTGGATGTTCTGGCCTGTATGGACCTGTACCTTCTCCCTGAGGGCAGCAGGTGGAAAAGGTGGTGCGCAGGGTGGTGTTGGTCCCGCAGGATGTTGTGCACTCTTCTCAGGCAGCGAGTGGAGTAGATGGTGCTGATTTCTGGCAGAGTTGTTCCAGTGATTTTACCGGCTGCTTTCACCACCTGCTGGAGTGTCTGCTGGTCCGCCTTAGTGCAGCTGGAGAACCACACTAAAAATCCATCCGTCAGAACACTGCTGATGACACAGGTGTAAAAGTTCAACATCAGAGGTCTGGGAATGTGGGCACTCCTCAGTTTCCTCAGGTAGTAAAGGTGCTGTTGGGCCTCCTGTACGGCTGAGGTGATGTGATTGCCCCAGGACAGGTCACAGTTACCCCCAGGAATTTAAAGCTGCTCACCCTCTCCACCGCCTCATTGCTAATGAGGAGAGGTAGATGGTTGTTGTGACCTTTTCTACGGAAATCCACAACAATCTCCTTGGTTGTTTTAGTGTTTAAATCCAAGTTATTGTCGTGGCACCATGACTCTAGATGTTGCACCTCACTCCTGTAGTTAGTCTCATCGTTGTTGGATATGAGACCGAGCACTGTGGTGTCATCGGCGAACTTAACGATGAGATTGGATGCGGAGGAGGAAAGGCAGTCATGGGTGAAGAGAGTGTATAGCAGAGGGCTCAGAACACACCCTTGGGGGACCCCGGTGTTGACAACAAGGGTGGAGGAGGTGTTCTTGCCCACTCTGACACTCTGTGTACGGTTAGTGAGAAAGTCCACAGTCCAGTTGCACAGAGAGGAGTGGAGTCCCAGTTGGTGGAGTTTGGACCGGAGTTTGTATGGCCGGATGGTGTTAAAAGCCAAACTGTAGTCTACAAAGAGGAGCTGTGCATAGGTGTTCTTGTGCTCCAGTAGTGTGTGCAGCACCGTGGCCTCAGTTGACCGGTTCTCTCTATATGCAAACTGGTGTGAATCCAGGGATGGCGGTAAAGCGGCTTTGATGTGTTTTATGACCAGTCTCTCCAGGCATTTGGCGGGGATGGAGGTGAGTGCCACAGGTCTGTAATCGTTCAGACATGTGACGTTTGACTGTTTTGGGATGGGGACAATTGTTGCTGCTTTGAAACAAGCTGGAACCAGTGAACAGGACAGCGAGGTGTTGTATATAGAGGTGAAGACGTCCGCCAGCTCCGCAGCACAGTCTTTTAGCACCCGGCCCAGTACTCCATCGGGCCCTTCCTGGTGTTGATGCTGAGGAACACACATCTCACCTCATGAGTGCTCAGGACTGGAGCAGGGTCAGTCGAGGGGAGAGGGGACAGGACAGGGTCAGTGTTATTCCTGTCAAAACGGGTGATGTGGTTTCCTCTTGTAGTCCGTAATAGCCCTGATGCCCTCCCAAACCTGCCTTGAGTCTGTGGTGTTCTCAAACCTTGCTTCAATACGCCTCCTGTGATGTCGTTTGGCAGCATTGATGCCTTTCCTCAAGTTAGCCCTGGCAGCACTGTATGCCTCCTGGTCCCCGGAGTTGAAGGCAATATTTCTAGCTTGGATAAGTTGTTGAACTCCGTGTGTCATCCAGGATGGAGTATTGGGAAACACATGGAATTGGTTCCAGCTATTTATGTTGTCCACATAGAAACAGATGTAATTCAAGATAGTGGAGGTGTGTCCAATACAGCACGATTGACAGTGTCCTGCTCTTTGAGTACTTCCCAGTCTGTGTGGTGGAAACAGTCCTGGAGCATAGGAATAGCGTCCTGCAGCCATGTTCTCACAGTTCTGATTGTGATCCCAGTGCTCTTGATCTTTGGTGTATACATTGGGTTCTCAGTCAGATGGGCAAATAGAGAAATGATCAAGTACAGGAGGAACAGGCAAACCAGTTATAGGGGAGGTAGTGATACTGAAACTACTAAGTCAATATTCATCCCTCTAGTAGTAGCAGTAGTAGTATAATAGTAGTAGTAGTAGTAGTATAATAGTAGTAGTAGTAGTAGTAGTAGTAGTATAATAGTAGCAGTAGTAGTATAATAGTAGTAGTAGCAGCAGTAATAGTATAATAATAGTAGTAGTAGTAACAGTAGTAGTAGTAGTAGTAGTAGTAGTAGTAGTAGTAGTAGTAGTAGTAGTAGTAGTAGTAGTGATGGTAGTGTAATGGTAGTAGTGGTATATTAGTAGTAGTAGTAGTAGCGGTAGTGATGATGAGTATAATGGTAGTAGTAGTAGTAGTGGTAGTAGCAGTGGCAGTAGTAGTAGTAGTAGTGGTAGTAGCATAATGGTAGTAGTAGGTAGTGGTATAATGGTGGTAGTGGCAGTGGTAGTAATGGTAGTAGTAGTGGTGATGGTGTAATGGTGGTAGCGGTAGCAGTGGTAGTGGTAGTGGTATGGTGGTAGTGGTAGCGGTATAATGGTAATTGGTAGTGGTATAATGATGGTAGTGGCAGTGGTAGTAATGGTGGTAGTGATGGTGGTATAATAGTGGTGGCAGTGGTAGTGGTAGTAGTAGTGGTAGTAGTAGTAATAGTGGTAGTAGCAGTGGTATAATGGTAGTAGCAGTGGCAGTGGTAGTAGTGGTAGTGGTAGTGATGGTAGCGGTATAATGGTAGTAGTAGTAGTGGTATAATGGTGGTAGTGGCAGTGGTAGTAATGGTAGTAGCAGTGGTAGTGGTGGTAGTAGTGGCGGTGGTGGTATAATGGTAGCAGTAGTGAGTATAATGGTAGTAGTAGCAGCGGTAATAATTGTAATAATGGTGGTAGCGGTGGCAGTGGTAGTAGTGGTAGTGGTAGCGGTATAATGGTAGTGGTAGTGGTGGTATAATGGTGGTAGTGGTAGTAGTGGTGGTAGTGGTAGTGGTGGCAGTGGTGGTAGTGGTATAATGGTGGTGGTAGTAGTGGTAGCGCAGTGGCAGTAGCGGTGGTGGTGGTAGTGATGGTAGTAGTGGCATAATGGTAGTGATGAGTGGTATAATGGTAGTAGTAGCGGTAGTAGTAATAGTGGTAGTGGTATAATGGTAGTAGCAGTGGCAGTGGTAGTAGTAGTAGTAGTAGTAGCGGTATAATGGTAGTGGTAGTAGTGGTATAATGGTAGTAGTGGCAGTAGTAGTAATGGTAGTGGTAGTAGTGTAGTATAATAGTAGTGGCAGTGGTAGTAGTAGTAGTAGTAGTAATGGTAGTAGTAACGTGATGGTATATTAGTAGTAGCGGTGGCAGTGGTAGTGGTAGTGATGATATTAGTGGTGGCGGTGTAATGGTGGTAGTAGTAGTGGTATAATGGTGGTATTAGCGATGAGTAGTAATAGTGGTAGTATTGATGGTATAATGGTAGTGGCAGTAGTAGTAGTGGTAGCAGTGGTGGTGTAATGATAGTAGTGGCAGCAGTAATGGTATAATAATGGTGGTAGCGGTAGCGGTAGTGGTAGTGAGTGGTAGTAGTAGTAGTGGCAGTAGTGGTGGTAGTGGCATGTAAATGGTAGTAGTGATGAGTAGTATAATGGTGGTAGTAGCGGTAGTGGTATTAGTAGTGGTAGTAGTGGTATAATAGTAGTAGCAGTGATGTAGTATAATGGTAGCAGTAGTGGTATAATGGTAGTAGTGGCAGCGGTAATGGTATAATAATGGTGGTAGCAGTAGCAGTGGTAGTAGTAGTGATGATGATGGTAGCGGGTATAATGGTAGTAGCAGTGGTAGTAGTAGTGGTAGTAGCGGTGGTAGCGGCAGTGGTAGTGAGTAGTGGTAGCGGTAGCGGTAGTGGTAGTAGTAGTGGTAGCAGTGGCAGTGGTAGTAGTAGTGGTTGTAGCGGTAGTGGCAGTGGTAGTGGTAGTAGTGGTAGTGGTAGTAGTAGTGGTAGCGGTGGCAGATGGCGGTGGCTTGATGGTAGTGATGATGGCAGTGGCGGTGGTGGTAGTGATGGTTGGCAGTGGTAGTGATGATGGCAGTGGTAGTATGTAGTGATGATGATGGTAGTGGCAGTGGTAGTGGTAGTGGTAGTGGTGGCAGCGGTAATAATATATGTAATAGTGATGATGATGATGGTAGTGGTAGTGATGGTAGTAGTGGTAGTAGTAGTGATGATGGTATGGTAGTGATGGTAGTAACAGTAGTGGTATAATGGTAGTGAGTATAATAGTGGTAGTATTAGTAGTGGTAGTGGTAGTAGTGGTATAATGGTAGTAGTAGTGATGGTATAATATTAGTAGTAGTAGTATAATGGTAGTAGTAGTGGTATAATGGTAGTGGTAGCGGTGGTATAATGGTAGTAGTAGTGGTAGTGAGTATAATAGTGGTAGTAGTAGTAGTAGTAGTAGCGGTAGTGAGTATAATGGTGGTAGTAGTAGTATTGGTAGTGAGTATAATGGTAGTAGTAGTGAGTATAATGGTAGTGGTGGTAGTGGTATAATGGTGGTAGTAGTGATGATGGTGTAATGGTGGTAGTAGTAGTGAGTAGCGGCAGTAATGAGTATAATAATGGTAGTAGTAGTAACGGTGGTAGTAGTAGTGGTAGTAGTAGTAGTGGTAGTAGTAGTAGTGGTATGGTAGTAGTGGTAGTAGTAACGATGATGGTATAATGGTAGTGGTATAATAATAGTAGTAGTAGTAGTGATGGTAGTAGTAGTAGTGGTATAATGGTAGTGGTAGTGGTATAATGAAGTAGTGGTAGTGAGTATGGTAGTAGTAGTAGTGAGTATAATGGTAGTAGTAACGGTAATTATAATGGTAGTAGTAGTGATGATGGTATAATAGTAGTAGTAGTAGTAGCAGTATTGATGGTATAATAATGGTAGTAGTAGTAGTATAATAGTAGTAGTAGCAGCAGTAATAGTATAATAATAGTAGTAGTAGTAACAGTAGTAGTAGTAGTAGTAGTAGTAGTAGTAGTAGTAACAGTAGTAGTAGTAGTAGTAGTAGTAGTAACAGTAGTAGTAGTAGTAGTAGTAGTAGTAGTAGTAGTAGTAGTAGTAGTAGTAGTAGTAGTAACAGTAGTAGTAGTAGTAGTAGTAACAGTAGTAGTAGCAGTAGTAGCAGTAGTAGTAGTAGTAGTAGTAGTAGTAACAGTAGTAGTAGCAGTAGTAGCAGTAGTAGTAGTAGTAGTAGTAGCAGTAGTAGTAGCAGTAGTAGTAGCAGTAGCAGCATTGCATCAAAATAAACAGTGAGTTTACAGTGACAGAACAACATTATTTAAAGTGAGTTAAGTGTTAAACTTCCCACACGGTGCGACTCTCGGGCACGACACAGGATCGATGAGCGTTCACCCTCAGGCGAGGATCGACCCTGTGACCTTCTGGCTCGTGGGCGAAAAACTTACACTAACATAGTCATTTATACCTACAACGATTAAAATACAGGAACGTTTGGCCTCTTCCTCATTCTGTCCAGGCAATTCAAGCTAAAAATGTAAAGTGATAAAGTAATAAAGATAATCTGGGGCTGCTGGTAACTATTGTAAAGGTCCTATATTACACAAAATGGACTCTTGAGATTATATGGATTTTAAAACACAGTGGAGCACTTCCTGTATTAAAACATATGATCCATACTGTCCATAAGGCGGAACAGAGTGTTTTCTGTTTGAAAGAACTAAATTAAACCTGTGTTAAACATGTGAAAGAAAAAAACCACAACTCCAGGTATGTTTGTTATTTTAAATCATATTCATGTTCAGTATTTGTCCGATAACCATTTAATTCTTTAATACTAACGTGTCAATGTAGCTGTAGTTTTAAACATTGCTCGTTGAGTATTGCATCAGTTTGGGAATCTACACAAAGCCACTGGCACCAAACAGACAAATCAATGCACATGACGCAATCCACACTGACGCTGAGGACAGAAAAGCCAAAACAGCCCAGTCTGTGTCCTGAAGGAAACGCACGGCTCTTCATATTATATTATGCAAATGAGAGCACTAGTCCCAAGTGTAATCAGTGTAAAATGCATTTGGAGCCAAAGCGATGATGAGACGTCAGGGCGGCTTAAAGGGGCGGCTTAAAGGGGCGGCTTAAAGGGGCGGTGAAATCAGGCTGTGTCATGCAGGCCTATAGCAGCCCCTCAGTGCCCCTCAGTGCTCCTCAGTGCCCCTCAGTGCCCCTCAGTGCCCCTCAGTGCCCCTCAGTGCCCCTCAGTGCCCCTCAGTGCCCCTCAGTGCCCCTCAGTGCCCCTCAGTGCTCCCTCTGCCTTCAAAGGTCTGATCAGGTGTTACAGGCCCTAAGCACAGATGCCTCATGGTGCCTCCACACCAGCCTGAGTTTCTGGTGGTGCCTCCACACCAGCCTGAGTTTCTGGTGGTGCCTCCACACCAGCCTGAGTTTCTGGTGGTGCCTCCACACCAGCCTGAGTTTCTGGTGGTGCCTCCACAGGCCCTCGGTCCCTACGCTCTGTGCTCTGTGTGAGTGCGGAGCGACGGCTCTGGGTCCTGTATTACACACATTTGACTCTTGTGAGCTTTAAGTCATGGTAGAATGTGTAGTATGTCCAGAGTTGTGTTTAGTTTCATTCACATGTTTGACTAATCCTAGTTTATTAGTCTGTCCACATCTCCAAAGCTCAAAATGCCCTGTTCCACCTTGTGATGTCATGTAGTGGTAGTTTTCAAGTTGGCAATTGCAGGGCTGAAATTATGCAAATGATTCTAGTGGAGGTGTGTGGAGTTTAAAAACACAATGGAGCACTTCCTGGACATCACAAAGTGGAACAGACTGCTTCCTGTTTGAGAGAAGAACTCAGCCTAAATATACAGGGTTTGTGTGTTAAACATGTGAAAGAAACAAAACACGACTCCAGGTATATTTGTGATGAGGAAACGTTATTATAACACAGATCAGAAGACAGTCTGACGTGGGCCCTTTAAGTCCTTCCACTGAATGAAGCATATGTTTAAAATATGTCCTGTGAGGAGCTCTTCAATGCTGTAACAAAGATGTCACAGTATCAGATTATGGTGATTCTTAATTCTCTATTAAGAATTTGAGAGAAACTGTAGGATTATTAAAGCTTATGTTACCATGTTATTGTTAAGTTACCAGAACTGAACAATAAGGAAATGCTTCACTTTCATTCACAGAGCCCAGGCCACACCAACACCCTGATCGTTATCGGATTTTCAGAGTTATCAGATTATTGAAATGTCATGCTAACAGTTACGTCTGATGTGAGTAATCTGATTTCCTTCTAACTGTTCGGACCTGTGCCGCTTTTCACAAGGAACATTATGTAAAAAACAAATGTCACAAAGACTAAACGTTAAAGACTAAGATTATCAATTAACTGTACTTCCAAGTTAACAGTTACTCTAAAATCCCCAGCATAAGCGGCCGTCACTGTGTCAGGTGTCGTCAGGTGTCGTCAGGTGTCGTCAGGTGTCGTCAGGTGTCGTCAGGTGTCGTCAGGTGTCGTCAGGTGTCGTCAGGTGTCGTCAGGTGTCGTCAGGTGTCGTCAGGTGTCGTCAGGTGTCGTCAGGTGTCGTCAGGTGTCGTCAGGTGTCGTCAGGTGTCGTCAGGTGTCGTCAGGTTTTGTCAGGTGTCGTCAGGTGTCGTCAGGTGTCATCAGGTGTCGTCAGGTGTCGTCAGGTGTCGTCAGGTGTCGTCAGGTATCGTCAGGTGTCGTCAGGTGTCGTCAGGTGTCGTCAGGTGTCGTCAGGTATCGTCAGGTGTCGTCAGGTGTCATCAGGTGTCGTCAGGTGTCGTCAGGTGTCGTCAGGTGTTGTCAGGTATCGTCAGGTGTCATCAGGTGTCGTCAGGTGCCGTCAGGTGCTGTCAGGTGTCGTCAGGTGTCGTCAGGTGTCGTCAGGTGTCATCAGGTGTCGTCAGGTGTCGTCAGGTGCTGTCAGGTGTCGTCAGGTGCTGTCAGGTGTCGTCAGGTGTCATCAGGTGTCGTCAGGTGTCGTCAGGTGTCGTCAGGTGTCGTCAGGTGTTTTTGGTGATCAGATTCTTTTTTTGCATGTGAACTCGCTCCAAAACCTGTGGCCAAACCTCACGTCAGAGCCTGATCTCAGCACAGCTCAGAAGCTCAGGAGGCGCTGGAATGAGAGACCTGTGGGAAAATCAGGTGCCATAATGGGGCAGCAGTGCAAAAACCGTTATTGTGTCCTTAGGCAAGACACTGTGGCTCCAATAATAGCATATCCCCGCCGAGTGTGGAGCGAATGAAAAATGCACCAAATTGTAAAGGCACTTTGAGCATCTGGCAAAGAGCTGTATAAAACTAATGCATTATTAAAACCTCATCTAATTATTGGGTTATCTGATTTTTACTGGCAGTTCCTCAAGTATAATGACCAGCGTTAAGAAACACTTAAAGCTAATGTTACAGTAATGATAAAGTTACTGTTGTATAAAAAGCTGGAAAAATACATTGACTCAAATATTGTTTCTAAACAATATTTGAGGCTGGAGTGACGCTCAGCTGTGAGCGTCTGATTCCTCTGTGCAGAAACAGCTTCAGTACGTCGGCCTGGGCAGTGAGCAGCGTTAGTGTGAGGAACTCATTACCTGAGGAGGTTAAACTGCTCCTTAAACTGTACAAAGACTTCACAAAGAAATGACAGTGTGGCTTATCAACAGCTAAACGCTAAAACACGAGCCTGTTTTTGATGTTGTGTTGTGATGTTTTATTCTTTTCTAATTGTACAGTAAGTGTGTGTATATGTTTCTTGTATTATATTGTATTGGTGTTGTGTGCTCTGTGCTCCCTTCATTTGATTATTTTTTCCTTTTTCTTCTTCTTTCCTCTTGTATAGATGTATTTTATTGCCTTTTTATATCATGGCCGTGTACTACAGAGTGTACTACAGAGTGTACTACAGAGTGTACTACAGAGTGTACTGCAGCGTGTACTCCAGCGTGTACTCCAGAGTGTACTCCAGAGTGTACTCCAGAGTGTACTTCAGTGTGTACTTCAGTGTGTACTTCAGTGTGTACTCCAGAGTGTACTCCAGAGTGTACTTCAGTGTGTACTCCAGCGTGTACTCCAGTGTGTACTCCAGAGTGTACTCCAGAGTGTACTCCAGAGTGTACTCCAGTGTGTACTCCAGTGTGTACTCCAGTGTGTACTCCAGTGTGTACTCCAGTGTGTACTCCAGTGTGTACTCCAGAGTGTACTCCAGTGTGTACTCCAGTGTGTACTCCAGTGTGTACTCCAGAGTGTACTTCAGTGTGTACTTCAGCGTGTACTCCAGTGTGTACTCCAGAGTGTACTTCAGTGTGTACTCCAGTGTGTACTCCAGTGTGTACTACAGAGTGTACTCCAGTGTGTACTCCAGTGTGTACTACAGAGTGTACTCCAGTGTGTACTCCAGCTACACTGGGACCGCCTCCATCATACAAACAGGGACATTAGCCGCAGAAAAGCCACTGGGGATTCACCGAGAGCAGCACAACTGTCAGAGCTTCTGCCTGCAGCTTGTTTTCATGTGAAGGTTTTAGTGTGAAATACTGTAGCTTCTTTTTTTTTATTTCATGATTCAGTTTTGTAGTATAAATGAAGTATGTGGCATTATTTGGAGCACAAGTTAAAGTGCACTATGTAACTTCTAAGGTGGAGGGTCAAAAATACCTTAAAAACATGATTATAGTGTTCCAGCTGTCATCTGTTGAATGATACGTGAATACAGTCATTACTGTGACAGGCCTAATGCTCCGTAGGCCTGAGGTAAGCACCAGCCGTCACTCACGTACTGGCAACAAAAAGCTGTTATTGGGTAAGTGCCGGTAATAGAAAAAAATGAGATGCACAGAACCCAATGTAGAAATATACTTTCCGTCAGTATCATTTCATTTTCCGCCTCACCCGGAAACAGATCACAATTGCGAGTGATGCAAGACTCACTAACAGCATCATCCACCAGGCTGTTAGGATGCTGAACTCTCCCATCTCCAACCACCAGGCCGTCTCCCTGTAGAAGAACTTTGGACTGGAGTGAGAACGTCATTTCAAATGTTCATATGGAAACTTTTTGGATTTCTACTTCTGAGTCGACACGGTTCTGTAAATAAAAACATCAAGCAACTGAAATGAAATAAAATAAAATCATCAAAAGACTGAATTGCAATTTGTAATTATTGATGAAGCTGAAGTCAGTCAGAGCCACACAGCAGGAGATCTCCAAATCGAAGAGCATAAACGGAATAAGAAATGCGGTTTCTAAATGCAGGCAGCAAGGAAACTACAACAGAAATATAAGGAAAAGACCAGGAGAGAATTTCCAGGCATTTCACTTTGTGCATAGTTTACAAAGGCGGGAAACACTCTGCATTTATTTTATTTTAAAGGTCACACATTACACAACATTGACTATTATGAGATTCAAACCATGTTATAATGTTGTTATTATGAGTCTGTCTACGTCTCCAAAGCTCAAAATGCTCTGCTCCACCTTGTGACGTCATGAAGCTGTAGTTTAAAGTTCCTTTTACCTTTTATTCAGTAGAGATTTGGTGATTCCAGGGCTTGAAAATAGCAGAATATTGACCCTTTAATTGCATCCACAAATAAACAACAGAAGCATTCGGAACCCTCTGAATTTTCTGTTACTGCGGTTAAAAAAAAAAAAAAAAAAAACTTCTGCAGGATTAAAAAGTATTGCCAATCTGTGGCTTTCATGTATATATTTGAAAACTTGAATACAACATTTTAGCTGTGGGTTTTGAACTTGCTTCACTTTGAAAATGCCAGTTTTTCCTCTGGCCCAACATGATAACAGCACAACTCTTGATATGACTTTTTTAATCCCGGGCTCTGGTCACTGGCCTTCTGCAGGGCCCGGCTTTGTGCTCCACTGCCTCACATAAGCAATAACTCAATACAGAAGGAGCATCGTCAACCTCAGAAACTCTTGGTCGACTAAAGACACGTCCTGCATCACAGAACATGCAGCTATTCATGCTGAAAATAGTACGAAACATAGTGTTCATGCAGAGTTCGCTGACCAGAACCACACGTCTTAACAAAGTTTACAAAGACGAGTGGATCTGGAGCCGTGTCTGTCTCCCTGGTTTCAGAGGGAGTGACTGACAGGTAAATTAACCAATCAGAGAAATGCATGGTCCATTTGCACAAAAACAAATATGGCTGGGTACATGTAAAACAGGAGAAAACCCCACATAAAGGAGTGAGAAACAGCGTGGATTTCCTCTGAATATAGCAGTAGTAGTAGTTTATTCGGCCGTTTACAAGATTATAAAACTAAACACAACAGACTGAAATCCCACAGATCCTGACTGAAAGGGTTTAGGCTGAAGTAAAAGTATTTATAACGCCAAACCCTATTAAACGATGACAGAATGGCAAGAAAAAAACAGCATATGAAGAGCAAATTTACATTTACAAGAATCAACAATGGAATCACAAAACTATTACTTATCTCAGGTAATAAAAGTGATATGTTTTATTCTGAATGTTAGGAGAATTTTCAGGAGGAGAGGTCTTCAGGAGGGAAACACGTGATACGAATTAGCAGCTGCATCTCAAATTCGGTCGAAGGTTTTTCACCCTCGATGGTCCGGATCCCGACTCTTCTCGATTCAAAGGGAATGTGAAAGGGACTGACCGCTCAGGCGAAATATACACAGATTAAACAGTGAATCATGAGTTTAATTTGCCTTTTTTACATATGAAATATCAAAAAACACCAAATCTCAGTCTCCTTTATCCTTCCTACTAATCTAAATAAAATGATTCGTTGACTACTAATACAAAGTTAGTTATTTTGGCTACGACACCACTGACCATTGAACAACAGCCTTGAAATACACTTGGCTCCGTCACAAATCCAGAGAGCAGATTGTCCAAATCTGCTTTATTTATTTAGCACGTTTTACAAACAAAGCCGTTTCCAAAGTGCTGCTCTGAGACTGTAAAATGAAGACAACAAAATGTATAATTGGTAAAAATTAAATCACACCAGTCCTAAAACAATAAAACCAGTATAAAAGCAAAGAAATGCAAAAACATAAAAAAGAGCAATGAAAATCGATTGTGGATGTAGCCTTATTGTCCCAGGTCCAGGTCCCCCAGGAGCCGGAGCGTCTGTCCTTCACGGGGGCCTTTGGGGCTGTCAGGACCAGACTCTATCAGCAGATCTGAGCTGTGGGGCGAGGCAGAGGTGAGGCCCCGGTGTGACTGAAGGCGAATACACAGCAGCCCACTTCAAATGACTGTGCCGGGCGTGACCCGAGTGCTAAGAGGGGGTAAAGAGGCCCCTGGGATGCTCCCCGGAGACGGGGGTTGAATTTGCGGATTTTTAGGTGTAAAAACGCAGATACAAGATAGAAAACTGGATGTTAAAGTGCACGTTTTGTATGTGTGCACATGTCTGTATATTCTGTAACGAAGCAAACATTAAAATGGCTGCAGAAAGAGCTGATCAAATACTAAACATAAGCTTACAGTGTGTACAGAGCTGTTTACATTGTGTGCAATACTGAAACCTCAACCACAACATTAACAGAAGCTTTTTATTGAACACATTTCTGACGGATTACAAACTATAATGTTATTCTTTCTTTCAGGATCAGATGTGTAGACGCCTACACAGAATACTTTATAGGGCCTATATTATTTTCTGATCTATGTTATAATGTTGTTTCCTCATTAAAAACAGACCTGGAGTCGGGTTTTGTTTCATTCACACTCAGAATCATTGGCTCTGGTGTTTTTTTCAGTGCTGGAATTTCCAATCTCTAATAATAATAAAGGATTAATCAAATGTGAATGAAGCAAAACAAGTCCAGGTATATTTTTGACGAGGTAATAGCATTATAGCATGTCTTAAATCTAATCTAATATAGGACCTTTAAAATTACACAATGTTACATATATTAGACAACAAAAAAATATTGTTAAGAATTTAAAATCTTCTTTTTTCTCTTTTTTTCTCTCCCCTAAATGAGTATTATGTTATGGTTATGTCCACTGTCTTCCTTATTTTCTGTTTAATACAAAAAATATGAATAATAATAATAATAAAAATGAAAAAAAAAAGATTTGAGTTTGATAAAGCTCATTTCTCTATATCTCAGTGGTTCAGAGGATTCACGCACGTGTGAAGCATCAGCTCCCAGCATCAGTTTACGTGACTAAAACCTTGTGTAAATGAGACGACCTCTGCTGTGGCCAGTGTGAACCTCCCGTCTGCCTGGATTACTGCGGATATGTTCCTGCTCATTGATTTCGAATGTGGTAAGTGACTAAGCTGTTGTTAAAACTTGGATTAGTGAGGGTGGGTCACAGTCTTTAGGCGCATTTCCATTATTAAGCGACTATTTGACTTCTGTGACTGAAAACACTCCGTGACATTGAGAGCTCTTTCAGGGATACTTCAAGTTTGAGTGAGAAATGAAAGCCGACTGCAGCTTCCAACATTTAGTCTGTGCCCTTGGAAAGCCCACAGAAGTTTGCAAAGACGCATATAAGGTGATGGATGTATTATACTGTTAAATTTATTCACGATTTAGAGATGTTTTGCCTGGTATGTTGGACAGTAGAGCATTTAACACTTCAGAAAGGGTTTGCTAACATAGTTAAACTGACTTGAATTAAGCAGATTCATCTTAAAAGATCAATTTTTTTACTTAATAAGATGAGATTTTTTGACTTGTTTCACTGGATATTCCATCCTGAAATATCTTACAACTTATTCTAAGCACTTTTTATCTTAACTCAGTCCAGGTTAAGCCTCTTTAACTTCCTTCTCAAACCAATAAGGTGAAAAATCTTGCCATAAATACTTGAAACTCGTGTTTTCTGCTTAGAACAAGATTCATATTTCATCTTGTTTTAAGAAAACTTGGTAAGTGAAAATTTCTTACTGCACTGGCAGAAAATTTCCCTTAAAATAGGGGCATTTTTACCTCAAACTGGTATTTTTTCTTATTTTTTGATAGGCCATTAAACACCCTCCCAAAGCTTTACTCCACCCCTAACAAACCTGAAGAATCCTCCAGAGGGACGGGCTCTGGAGCGATAATTGACAGTCGACTGACAGCCACAAAAATCCAAAATGACGTGGACCGGTGCCCTCTGGACTTTGGAACAGAGCGGAGATTTGTGCTTGGATTTTCTCCAGACACGGCGGGACATCGCGGTGACCAGCGGTGCTGAGAGGAGCTCCTCACGCAGACGCCAGCGGCTCTGCTCCTCACAAGATAAACCTGCATCTGACTCAGTGGCGGCCGTCAGTCCAACCTGATCATTCAAAGTAGTGGCCATAGCTGATCCGAAAAGTCTGATTTTTAACAAGTCTGCTCTAAAATGCCAAAATGAGGCCAGGAATAGGTTTACATTTTTTTAATTTTAGACCTATTTACACAGCTATTTTACATCTACAACTAGGTATTAACAAATAAGAGCAGTGAAAAAAGTAAATTAAACAGATTTAAGTAAGTTTGACAAATAACTTAATGTTGTGACTCACCTCCTTTTATCAGTTCTGTGTATTGTGTGTCTTAGTATCGAGCTGGATTCTCAGGACTGTTTTTATTCCAACAGTTTTCTATCATTACTGACGAGTTTAAGGTCAAACACCATATTGGATTTGTCAGCTTTCACAATACAGATTCAATTTATATTTTTTCCTTTGCCGTCCTTTAGTTCTTTGTAGGTATTTTACGTTAGTTGAGTCAATACTTCCAGTTAATACTTTTAAAAATCCTATTACACTTTATTGTGGAAAGCTGCACAGACATCCTTAAGTCAGTCACTGTACACCCAGAGGACAGAGTACATATATCAGAACAGCAGGAGGCCCAGGCGTTTCCACATCTTAACACACGGAAGTCTAAGGGTCCAGATAACATCACCACCTCTGTTCTGAAGATGTACAGCAATGAGTTGGGCCCTGAGTTGAGTTGGGACACACACACTGCCCCCACTGCTGGGAAGATGTCACCTGTGATCCCACTTCCAAAGAAAACGTGCCCAAAGGAGTGAAACGACTTCCGGCCTGTGGCTCTGACGTCTGTTCTGATGAAGTCTCTGGAACGAATCATTTGTCCCTTGTTCTCCAGGTCAGTGCAGAGCAAATTGGACCAATATCAGTTTGCCTACAAGTGTGGCCACAATACTGAAGATGCTGTTGCCACTCTTACACACATTGTGTTAAAACACCTGGACTCATCAAATCACAAACCATATGCCAGAGCCTCTGCTTTCAATACCATCAGAGCGGATTTACTTCTCTCAAAAATGCAGCAGCTGGACATTAATTCATATCTCATTCATTGGTACCACTCTTTCCTAATCCGTAGGCAACAGCTGGTCCGAATGAACAACACATTCTCCCCTGCGGTCACAACGAGTAGTGGAGCACCACAAGGATGTGTGAGCTCTCCTCTGCTCTTCACAATCTACACCAACGACTGTACCATCAATACCCCGACCAGTATCTCATCAAATGTCCTGATGAAACGGTACTGGTGGTGCTGATGACAGAGGGGATGAAGCCTGACCTCTACTATGAGAGTGTGAGGAGAGTGTGAGGAGAGTGTGAGGAGAGTGGTCCAATGGGGTGAGCAGAATGTCCTCACTTTGAATCCCACCAAAACAGAGGAGGTCATTTTTGGCACAGTTCAATATACACCAGCCCCAGTCATAATTCAGAACAAACCCATAACACAGCAGCTTTCACATATCTAGGAGTATATGTGGACAGTGTCTTCTCCTGGTCACAGCATGTGGATTTTAGGGGTGGGTATTGCCAACAACCTTGCGATACGATACGATTCGCGATACAGGGGTCTCGATACGATACGATTCGCGATACAGGGGTATGCCGATACATGGTCTTCAAGGCGATACATATCCCGATATTTTACATTACGTAACCTATAATTTTTTTTAAAAAAGACAGATGTTTACTCAAATGTTATTTTTATTTTGGTGTAGTGCATCAGTTCCAGTGTAACAGAAGAAGCTGTAAGGCAGCCCTTGATTAACCTGTTAACAGCCGCACTCGGCACAAGGGTTCAAATATGTACCAGATGTTCCAAACTGTAATAAGATGTCATGTATAATAAATAAACCATCTTCTGAACTTTAGGCAGGTTTTCTTAAGATAAATAACTAAAACAAGCCAAAAAATTTCGCTCCATATGTCTCGTGTGCCTCCGCCTGTGAGTGTGCGTAAAAGGAGGAGAGAGAGAGTCTCCATACACAGAGCGCATGGAGCTAGCCTATCACTACAGCACCTCTGCCCCACATGGGGCCCACCGCTGAAATCATCTTTTCATAGGCTACTCAGATCTGTCAATCATTTCCTGAAAGAACCAATGACTGAAGAGGTTTTGCCGTGGAACTGTCCCTCGGTCATGCGTAATACGCCGCTAACTGGACGCACTCGTTTTGTTCCCCAAGCTGTAGCGCGGCGCCGCGTAGCCGGACCGAAGCCTGGATATGCTTGTTTTGTAGCTAAGAGTGTGGAGAAAACAAACATACCCCACACCGCTAACAGGAGCTAAGCGTTTAGCTATGCTAAGGACCAAGAGCGAGAGTAGTAGAGAGATGCGTCGCTCATCCATTCAGACAAACTCGGACTTTCTGGATTATTTCTCCACATGGAATTATTTTATGAAAAAAACAACTGGATATTCTTTTTCTGTGGACTGTTACGGACTAATTGAGCACAGCTATTCCTGGACTGGACCTGTTTCGGACAGAACCGGCTCAAAGGTAAGAAATGCAATGAATATTTTCGGGAATTATAAGTTATGGCTCTTTGGGCTGTGTGACATAAAATGAATGATATGGTGGTTTTACTGAGGAATTAAGCTTTCAAACGATGTACAGCATGTCAGTATTGGAAAAATAAGTACAGTGAATATCTGGCTTGACTTTTTAATGTTGTGTAATCGCCGCCGGCGGGCGGGTGGGTGTTAACATGGCTTAACAAGGCTGTATGCTGACATGCAGCTCCTTTGATGAAAGTAAACTGAAGATATGCCTTAACAAGGCTGTAGTGCAGAAGGAATGCTGCCTCTGACAATACGAAATGCGCATTGCAAGGATCACTTATCAGACGCAGTTTGCTGAAGCTTGATAAATAATGTTTGTTGCATGTAAAATATCGATACTGACGCCTCCGTATCGATATGTGTATCGCCAAGAGGCCCACGACGATGTATCCCCGTATCGATTTTTTGAACACACCCCTAGTGGATTTCATTTGCAACAAAGTCCAGCAGAGAATATACTTTCTGAGAATACTGAGATCCTTTGGTGCCAGCAAGGAGATCTTAGACCGATTCTTCACATCCACAATACAAAGCGTTCTACTATATGGGGGAGTCTGGCTTTGTGGCCTCTCAATTCAACTAAAAACAGGATACTCAGACTGCTGAATATTTGCTCCAAACTGGTAGGCCACAATCTGGAGGGACATTTCTTGGACAGCTGCACCAAACACACACTCAGGATGGAGGACAAGACTGCTCTGGACCCTTCCCATGTGTTAAATGAGGAGTACGAGCTCCTCCCTTCTGGAAGATGTGTTAGAATGCTGAGCTGCCGGAGAAACAAATATAAACACTCTTTTTCCCTCATTCTATATCACTGCTCAACCAAAGGGGAACGAAATAGTCCTCAACACACATTTACATGGAAGACAGACTTCATTCAGTATTTACTCTACACACCCCAGGAACATTAAAGGTCTTTTATTTTATTGGAGACCTGTGCTGCCCTAATGGCTTATGGACCTAGATGAATGAAGAGACTACAGGCCATGCTGTGTCTTTTATGTGTTTTCATATGTGTCTTCATGTGTTTTTATGTGTCTTCATATGTGGATTGTGGAAAAGTGCAATGCAAGACAAATTTCTGTGCAGACATTAAAGTATTATCTTATCTTATCTTATCTTATTGTGTTATTACTAACTCATTAAAATGACACAGAAACAGTCAAAATCACATTTCTTCCTTCAAAGCGCGTTACATCACTGACCCATTCACACATGAGGAGAGAAAGTATTGTCCAAGGACACGATAACAGTGTTTATCTGTGGGAGTTGGGACTTGAACCACCAACCTTCAGATTAGAGGACGAATACTCTACAAACGAGTGACGTGACGGATGAAACCGGATCGAATTTGTTAAAATAACCAAATATTTTCACTTTTTTATGCATTTTTATAACGATTTACACTGAACCAACGCAGAGGTTTGTGCACAAAAACATATGTGTCTAGTTTTCTAATTATTATTACTGTAGTGCAATGTTTTATTTAGATACACAGATTACATTACACAGAATTTCAACGGGTAAAAACCACCTCATTCTCAGCTTGAACCATTTAAACAGATCTTAGTCTTGGTCATTTCTCTTTGATTAGTCTGGTTCTTTCATATAAATATACACCAAAAGAACCAGTGTTTTGGACGAGTCTTTGAAATGAACCGATTTTAAAGATTCAGATCCCATAAAAAAGCCCAAAGCCCCATCACTACCTCAACTGACCTGATCGACCAGAAACTCATGAAACTTCCCCACTGTGCACAGCTCTTATACGCTGCTTTCTCACTGCGCTGTGGGAGAGTGTGTTTACATCACACTGAAAAATATACATTTTAATAAGAGCGCCATGGCGACTAGCAATACAAAACACACTCATCTGTGTGCCAGTCTCGCCTCCCCTTCCTTATTCGTATGCATACAGTAGGTTCTCACCTGTACACTTGTTTGTTTGTCTGGCTCTACAACACTTCATATCTGTATATACCACCTGCATAATATTTCTCACTGTGAAGGTGGAAGACTGTGTGTATTTGCATTTTTTACATTTTCCCTATTACCTAAACATTAGAGATCGACCGGTATATCACGCCGATACTTTGATTTGTTAGAGCATCGGATATCGGCCTTAAATCCATCAGACCAACTTTATTTATAGAGACTTTTACAACACTCAAGGAGACCAAAGAGCTTCACATTAAAATCAACACAATATTTAAAAAAACTGAAAACATTAAACAATAAAACAAAAAGCGTCACTGCACTGAACGTCTG